>DWTU01002468.1:0-11461 GCA_018251515.1 Cecropterus confusis | reverse complement strand
TGCAACCTGTTTCCGCCCTTCGGGTTCTTGCATCGGTTTTAAATTAACCTTTGATAAACATTGAAAATATTTTTTATGAGGAAAAATCATTAGTCAAAATTTAATTGTAATTGATTTAAATGTCGAACAATTTTTAAAATATACAAATGTTTACTTTTAGAGTTTTTAGAATAACGTTATTCAGCATAATTATGGTTGACAAGCATGGATTTGCCAATTCACATGAAGTCGGCCCGACAGCTTTACCGTTCACCGACTAGCATAATAACTGTTTACATTTCACAATCATCTGACGTCCTGATATAAAAACATGTTTATTTATTTAAAAAAAATGATCTTATTTCACCAAAACCCAATTGGTTGGTTATTGCTAAGAAAGATTGTCTACAGAAGATTTTAAGGTACAAAAAGTGTACAAAAAGGGAAGGCATAGATATAATGATTAATATATAGACGAAGAATGATTAAAATAATATTTTGAGAATTTTAGGAATTATCCACGAATTTTACTATCCATAAATTTTAGAAATTACCACAAATCCGTAAATTTTATCATCCGACCATGAATATAAAATATAGATTTGTCTATAGTCCTATAAAACACCGTGTCGGCCAAAAGACCACCGACCAACTACCGGCAGAATTTCAACAAGGTGACCTTGGTTTGGTTGTGATTTCCGTTTCAGTGTTGAAATATATTATTTTTGTACGTACCTATTTTTTATTTAGATATTCAAACCTATAAAATTGTTTAAGCACAAAATCTGAAATGAGATTTGGGACTCCGACTGAAACAAAGTTAAAATCTAGACCGGGTGTCTAGATTTTAGCTTTATTTCAGGACTGAATTCCTAACCTATATCCTAGTCTGAACTCTAGTCCTAGTCTGAATTCTAGTCTAGTCTAATGAATAGCGTTATTCTACACTACATCGGATTTTTACACAAGCTTTACCACACACTAGGTTTTTCCTGTGTCGTGGATATCATGGAAAATCTTAAAAAAAACGAATACACATACACCCAAATCCATAACAAAAAATCCAATTATTGTTCCACTGCTGGTCACGGGTCTTCTCTGTAGTCAGATCAGTCAAATTGAGAGAGTTTCAGGCCATAGTCCACCGCGCTGGCCAAGTGCGAATTAGCAGGCTTTACACACCTTTGAGAACATTTTTTTATAGAATTGCTTTCCTTCACCGTAAAGCAGTGATAATTAACTTCTAATATGCACTTAATTTTAGAAAAATCAGTGGTGTGTGCCTGGGATTCGAACATTGGACCCTCGATTAGAGGCCGAGTTTCAACCATTGGGCTATCACTGCTTTGATATCTTCTTCTATCACGCTCCTAATTATTTAAACACTTAAACATATGTGTATTATGCTGCAGATGTGACTTCCAGATTTCGTTAAATACAAATAATTGTTTAATATAACATATTATTAGACGGTGAAAGGCAATAAAACCAGTATTTAAAAGATTTCTCTCTCTTAATTTTTAGTTGTTATCAGACCAATCGATGGAAGATCCATGATCAGAACAAGATGATCCATGATAGAATGAATAAATCGACATCGAATATATTTATATTTCAAGTTCACTTTCAATCATCAAAAGATTCATCAATATTTCGTTGAAAGTCAATCATCGAAAGACGATGGTTCAATCATTGATCAATCGTCGTTTTGTTTGCCAGTATTCGTTAGAACGCTACTACTGAAATCGAGCGACTGTAATCGATACTGATCGACATTCGATCGATTGGTGAGTCCTAACGTCGATGTAACAATATAAAGATTTTGAAACATTGTCCAGCACGCACCTGTGATCGACCTTATTTAAGATTTTATTTCTGTTTGAGGCCATTAAGTAGCAATTATCATTTAACATGAGGTGTGGTGTGTTCGTTTTTTGCTCTCAGCTTTCAGTACATTAAAATATTAAATATCAATTGTAATTATTGGTATCCTACATATATACTTTATTTCATACCTATTTTCCATTACCCACAGATTTTAGAAATCATCTCGTTGTCTTCCGAAAATATTATATGCTGTGTACAAATTACGTGCATATTTAAAATAACCCGCGTTTTACATTACTTTCCGGTGACATTTGAAGGTATGGAATATAAATTTCTAGTATATCGACTATCTCTATTAGGACGTATGTATTAGAAAAGGTACAATATATAGATTAGAAAAATGCATTGCAACACTACAGCTTCCTCTATAAGCATTTCAAAATGGCGGACATGCTATGAGAACCCTGTTCCGTTTTTTGTTTCCCCTCTGGCCCCGCAGCCGTCAGTGTAGTGTATCGTTCACCGCAAGAGAAAAATTGATATTGTGTTGTAATTTGCTGGCTAAATTACTTTATTACCCTTCTAACAAGTAAGTGTATTAAATTAATCGAGTGGGATACCTTTTGTGATTTTATGAGTGTTAATATTTGAAAATCGTACCAACATACAATTGTGACTGTGACGCATATAAGGAGTGTCCCTTGCAGCAGCCATTTTGACCGAGCCGGCGACACGATCTTGCGGTGCGGTTAGCTATCATTCCAAATTTTTGTAATCGGAGCGTAGTGGTATTTTCAGTGATTGTCTAGGTACCAAATAGTTTTTAGTAGTGAATGTAACGTTATAACCAATTAATTGTAGAAGATAGTTAATAGTGACTTTTTTGGCACATTACCCTCTGGGATAATTAGGTATGTGCCTGTAATTCTGATAATAAAGGGTTTTTTGGTTCAATTAACATTTTGTTCATCGCAACACTGTAGTAGTTCTCTCGCTTCACCCTATTGTGTGTGGTTATATCCAGCTCGTGTGGTTTTCATCGGTAAAGTAATCAATGATCACGTTAGTCGGTTAGTGCGTCGTAATTTTACCGTGCGTATTCAGTCAGTCATGCCGTTATCTTTTTCGATAACGATTTATGTCATAAAACGACTATGGTCTTAAGTCTGTTGTTATGTGACTTATTCCTTTAGAATGTTGGAAATTCTATAATTGTTCCGGAATTAGTAAGTTACGGTAGTCGAGTTCCTTCTATCCTTGTCGCTTGAGTCATATCGCGAGGCGCCCCCGCGGACAGGCACGAGTGTAAGCGTAAGGTTAGGTCAAGTACTTACGAGGCATTAGACTGACTTTATTATCGATGAATATTATAAATTATCTAATATTATGATATATTAATACATAAATTATATATTATTAGGCCAGTACTTTTCTTGTCCATCACTCCTTTCACGTGAGAACTATTATATGAATTCGTGCAATTCGTGCTTACCGTACGAATAGTATTAGTCATTGCATCAAATGCCATTTTCAGTCAAAGTGCTTGATGATGAAATAATTTACAGTTATTTGCGTTTATATTTCATTGTGAAATATTAGTATTATTCATTCATTTATATGTAACAAAAAATTAAGAGTTCAACTTATCAGTTGTTATAGCTTTTCATAATTTTTATATGTTGAAAGAAATAATTTGGCTTGGAATGTAAAAGGCAGTTCTCAAAGCAAGTGTGGAGGACATCTTTGGAATAAAATTATACACCATGCAGCATATTTTGGAGATATAGGACAGATTGGTCTAGTACCACCCAAACTGTACCATTTGGATTACCACATCAATTATATCATCAACTTATTTCTCGTTCAGTTTTAGAATACAATTTTGTATGATATATATCATTATTTATGTAATTTACTTTGCAATGTCTATTTCTTAACCAGAAAATAAAGAGGTTGATCCTTTTACTACTTGTTGTAGTGTATTTAAATAGTTTTCATTAATTTATATATAATTTTTATCAACTACTTGTATTGATATTTCAGTTTTACAGTTACATATACTGTATTGGTCGCAGTAGGCGCATCACGGTGCTCTCAGATGTTTGCACTTTATAACTACTCATTCTCAGGTCAATGATATAGAAATTATGTTAGAAATAAACTTAACTAGTAAACACAAAACGCTAATTAGTATTGAAGCTGTAATTATGTGTTACGTACAAAAAAGGTTAATTGGTTTAAAATGGTTCTTTGATTTTATACATGTTTAATATTATGCCATTATCCTCTGTTAACTACATAAACCTACTTACCGACCATGACCACTGAAAATTATTCCATGGCAATCCGTGGAATAATTTTCAGATTATCACATCTTTTTATTTCATCATTTAGTTTAAATTTTATTTAATTATATTACATGTTACATTCCCAAACTGATGTAGCTTATTTTGTGTAAAAATGTGAAACTAATGTGACATTGCTATATTATAATTTTTAGATGGGGAAAACTGAGAATAGGGTGCAGTAAATTATACATGATTACAGTTTATTTCAGTTCTAACTCAGCCAATTTCTGTGCATGAGCTGGTTTTCAACTGAATGTTTCGTTCACCTGAGCTTGGATGATGGTTATTAGCTGTAATGTGTTTATTAACTTATAATCACTCTGTACAGGCTTGATCAGAACATAAGCAATAAGTATTGTCTCTTATAAAGTTATATATAACAACACAAGAGTAAAGTAAGTATAGTTTATATTTTAATTGATCACAGACAATTTAATACAATATTTATTTTCCTTGATGTTGCCAGATCATACGGAGCTGAGTGCGATCACACGTCGCCACTTGAGTGACACTGCCAAATGAGTGGCTCATTCACCTGACCTTGGTAAATGGGTGTAACGACTTAGGCAGGACAAACTTAATGATGCAGCATTCCTTATTTCTCTTGTGCTATGTTCTGGTTTAAACCACTCATTACTGCACTTAGTTGGGCACATGTGATGTGCCAATTTTGTCCATAAGGGTGGATACCCTCTAAGTGGATACCTATCTATGAAAACATCAAAATTGTCAATGTTGGACCATCAATGCATTCATTAATAGTAGTATTTTCATAAGTTCATGGGCTTAAACTTTTACATCAATGAATATTTACTTTCAATATGAGAGAATAAGTTCTTCTCTTTCGTTTTTCTTTCATTCTTTCTTTCCTTCTATACAATGTGTTTGTGGTGTAGCTATTAAATAACACATTACAATAGGCACATACACACTATCAACCTAAATGTTTGATCAGTCGCCAACATACATAATATCTTTCCAAGTAATTATAGATATTATAGAAAAGTTATAAAATGTGAATGAGTTCATAAAAATTTACTTTGTTGCACTCTAAGTTTTGTAATAGCACTATATGTTGTATTATATATATGTAGTTTTACTCTATTCTGGTGATGTGTATAGAAGTAGTATTGATTTTCATATTTTATAGATTATGCCAATTTTTAATAACTGGCTATATTTATAATGTGAGATCCAGGGAAGACAGGGACTTATTACTCTGATAAGTGGTTAGCTCCTCCAAAATTGAAAACTGTACATAAGTCTATCTATGACAATATGAGAATAAAGATATTAATATTGGTCATTTGGGAGCTTTTTCCCATTAAATTCTCCTCCTTGCACCTTGCCCTTTGACAGACCAAAATCCTGGTTTTGTAAATTTTATTTAATGTTCCACGATTATTATTTTATATTACTTTGTAGACAAGAGTTGTCAACTTCCTTTCAAGTTCCACACACCATCAGTAACAGTAATGTCCCACATTTGCTAGAAGACTGATTAAAATATTTAAAACTGGTATGATAATGTTTCCTTCAGTTTAATAAGAGAAGTGCAGCAAATCAGTGAGGCAGTTCTTTCTAAATCACTTCAAGAATTTCCTCATTATTGTTAAAAAATGGATGTCACCAATTTTAGGGTTATTTCCTGATTTAGGAAGAAAAAAATTGGTTATTTTTTCTATCATATATCCTTCTCCTAGTGAAAAAGAGTATATTCGTGTTGTGCCATTGGCAAATATCAGTCTTATAGCCCTCCCATTATGGTCTGATTTCGCCAATTGGTCAATTCATTCTTATACTCGTTTTCACTAGGGGCACAGGAATATTTGTCGTAAAGTAACCAAAATACTAAAAATTGCTGTGACTTATACTTATAAAATTGTAAAATAGTGATGTTTTGCGTAATTTTTGTAAAGACGTCTCAAATATATTTAAATCGGCCGCAGATACGTAGGCAGTATCATTAATTTGTGGGTGTGGCCCTATGCTTCAACCAAAATGTATATAATTTACAATTATTTCGTGGTACTGGTACCCCCAATTTCCGTACGTTTCCTTCTATAAAACCTTATTGATTTGCCATAAAAACCGAACTAATGTATTTCAGAAGTGTCTTATTCCTTTTTTAGAAATGCTTAGATGTGAAATTTTAGTCTCGATTCATCGAGACATATCTCGAGTCATTGAGTAATGTTCCTGTTTAATATAACATAAAAACGATAATGGAAAATAGTAAAGTGGTTTTGTACTAGTAACTTAATGTCATCCTATAATTAGCGTATGAAGATGCGATGGATGTATATTAAATAAGTTGGCGGAGCGTATTGGAGCTTAGCAACAGGATATCGAGCAGGGGGTTGTAGATAGATAAGGGTAGTGTGAGGTAGGCGCCGGGTTGCCGGGTGCGGTGCACGCGGGGCGGGCGTCGAGGCCCGGGGTGAGCGGGTGGCGGGATGAAGGGGTGGGTGGGTGAGGGGCGTGTGCAAGCGTCGCGCTAGTCGTATTTCGTCTGGAGTGTTTATCCCGCGTCGGCGGATCAATACTGGTGGCGCAGTGGCGCAGGCTGACCATCGGCGCGGGCTGTATCGCGTGTGCCTCGCCAGTTGCTCGAGTCTGTGAGATGCTGTCGAACCAAACGGACGCCGCGTCGATGTCGCGTTTGGCGTGAGGGTCGCTCTTTGAGCTGCGTCGAATTTTTACATTGCGCTAGTGCGCTCGTGGGCCTCCATCCAAGGTGCGCCATTATTACATGATGACTCACATACCCTATTTGGATTCACTTCGGTGAAAGTGATGTTTAAACGATTAGTCTTTCTGAGGAACGATTCGAAGCGCCGGGTATCGTGAAATACTTGACACGTTGTTCATATTTTATACATTTATTACAGGGGCATCAGTAATATAGTTCTCTCTCACCGTCAACGATGTCCGTCGACAAGGAGGAACTGGTGCAACGCGCCAAGCTGGCGGAGCAGGCTGAGCGATACGACGACATGGCGGCCGCGATGAAGGAAGTCACCGAAACCGGCGTCGAGCTCAGCAACGAGGAAAGGAACCTTCTTTCCGTCGCTTACAAGAATGTCGTTGGAGCTCGACGGTCATCATGGCGGGTTATCTCATCAATTGAACAAAAAACCGAAGGTTCGGAAAGAAAACAACAGATGGCAAAAGAATATAGGGTTAAAGTAGAAAAGGAGCTCAGAGAAATCTGCTATGATGTACTGGTAAGTTTTACTATCATGCATGCCATGTGTTCTTTTACAGATTCGTTTTTTCTACTTAAAAAAAATTTAAACGATGATTTGAAACGTCGCAATTAGAGGATATTACGAAATTCCTTCCGAATTAAGTAGATTAATGTCTGTGGCCGTCTTCCTACGCCAGTGACGTCATATTTGCACGGTGCCAATTCGAGGGGGTGATGCAAGCGTTCAGTTGTCGCGGTCATTTCCTACGTAGCTGGCATGTTCTGATTAATCATGGGCGTTGCAAAGCTGGTTAGCCATGTGGGCGCCTATAGGGGTGCGGTGCGGTACACCGCGGGCGGCGGCGGGCGGGCGCGGGGTGACGTAGTGCGCCGCGTCGCTGCGCGCGCCGCTCGCCCATCTCCGTTCGTTGCCCTGTCCCTAGACATCGACTATTTCAATTCTTTTTTCTAATTAAACCTCAAAATACACTCTGCTTTTATTAAAAACTAAAAGGACTTTATTAACCCTGCTAGATTTGATTCTAGAAATAACACGAATTGTAATTTTAGTGCACCCTTTCGCGATCAATATGAACAGAACAATGAGTAACTTAAAACATCGTGGACTAGGATTGTTCGGGCTGCCACATAACGTAAATTCGATCGGTTTTTAAAGGTCGACATCTTTTATTACGTTCACGTGTTCAAGTAATATAAGAGCGACAATCTGAAATAAAGATAATTGAATTGTAGTGATTTATTATCATCTTATGTGTGCACGTGCGAAATAGATTAAGATAGGAGGGTGACAGAAGGCCGCGAAAACACTTCTCTACGTGTCTTCACATTTTAAGTTACAATCTTCGTATCATTTATATGTAACGTTGTTTAGCTCGAGTACTGAGTTACAAATATTTGTTACAGGGCTTACTTGACAAACACCTTATCCCTAAGGCTAGTAATCCAGAAAGTAAAGTATTCTACCTTAAAATGAAGGGAGATTACTACAGGTACCTCGCAGAAGTGGCCACTGGAGAAACCAGAAATTGTAAGTTTTATTTTAGTCTTCTTTTTCCATCTGCCACCATTCATTTCAATTACATTTTATACTATTCGACATACTTTTATTT
Source organism: Cecropterus confusis (assembly GCA_018251515.1). NCBI lineage: Eukaryota > Metazoa > Arthropoda > Insecta > Lepidoptera > Hesperiidae > Cecropterus > Cecropterus confusis. The sequence continues at coordinate 2,987 of DWTU01002468.1, read as the reverse complement.
AATTGCTGATTACATGCCCCCTTTATAATTTGGTTGGTGTTATAAAACAGTGTTTTAACTTAAACTTATATTGCAGCTGTTGTAGACGATTCACAGAAAGCATACCAAGATGCTTTCGAAATCAGCAAGGCGAAAATGCAGCCCACACACCCAATAAGGCTTGGGCTGGCGTTAAATTTCTCCGTCTTCTATTATGAGATATTAAATTCACCAGACAAGGCGTGTCAGCTCGCCAAACAGGTCATTATTTGTGTCAGTTACGCATAGGCTCTGTGCTGGCTGGCACGAGGGTAGGGTGCACGCTAGGCGTATTAACGTACTCGCTTGTCCCCAGCCGTCGTGGAGGACTCTCAGAAGGCATACCAGGAGGCGTTCGACATTGCTAAGGCCAAAATGCAACCAACCCACCCCATCAGGCTCGGTCTTGCGCTCAACTTTTCCGTATTTTATTACGAGATAATCAACTCACCTGCGAGAGCGTGCCACTTAGCTAAACAGGTTTAAAAATTGATCAATGAACTGCAGTGTGACATGATGATGTAACTACCTACTAACTACTCCAGACACTTTAACATCTTTGTACCACTGTGCATGGAGATCAGAAATTGTCATAGTTAGTTGTATTGTCTTGCATAATTAATATTACCTGGCATGGCCAATATATACAGTGCAATTAACCCCACATAATCCTCGATCCAGCCAGCATCGGAGTGTTTTAACTCGTATTAGTTTATAATTGTTGTGACAATAATTAAATGTTGTTTATATATGACTGCGCACCTTTACAAATGAGGGCAGTAATTGAAAAATGAAATATATTGATCAATGTGAAGCGGAGCATGCATACAAGGTAACGGGTGCGTAAATTTTGCAGGCGTTCGATGACGCGATCGCCGAATTGGACACATTGAACGAAGACTCATACAAAGACTCCACGCTGATCATGCAGCTGCTGCGAGACAACCTGACGCTGTGGACGTCGGACACGCAGGGCGACGGCGACGAGCCGGCCGAGGGCGGCGACAACTAGGCCGCTCCGCCCCAGCACACGCATTTGTTCTCATCGGTGTTTATAAGAAAACGAGTAACATTCGAGAACGTCGCGCGGCGCGGGCAGCCCGCCGCTGTTGCGAGCCGTCGCTTGTAAAAAAATGTTAAAATGTCGTTCGCAGCGGACCTTCACGTTCCGTCTAAAATTAAATGTTATGTGTCATCTTTGACGGTTTTGTATTTCTGTATTTACACTGGATTACAGATATCGAGCTGACCTGATGAATATAAATATTTATAACTTAAGTTATTAAAATTACGGTTTCTTAAGTTAAAAGTGTTTTCCTTTATTGAATAGAATCAAATCTACAGCCTGGTCGGCCCCCGAGTAACATTCCTTTCGCCGCATGTCCGCAGTGAAATGGAGATCATGATGGTGAATGTTTTGAAATTATGCAATTAGTTTTTAATTTGTTAAAGTGCGCCCAATTAACACTATGAATTCTAGATTTTTCATGAATAATGAATCCACAAACTGTAATGGCTGTATCAGATTAGGGCACAAAAAACTTGTTAGTGTCTTTAATGTGGTTTTGTGATATCCTCTACAACTTTTAATACTACCAAAGTAACACTAAATGTTGACATTAACCATTTTGTTGTGCCCATCATTGATTATTATAGCATTCTGAATTTTCAGGCATTTATTAGCAAAATAGTTTTTTGTGATGGACAAATATTGTAACATTTCTGCTGCATTTTATCAGCCATTAATCTATTATATTTTTCATGTTTTCACCAATAAACTTTTTGTATTAAATACAATTTTTAGTTTTAGAATCAATATTTAAATAAACCATCACCTAATAACCCCAAAAGGATGTTTGAGTCATATCGTCAAATTAATACAGTAACCTTCTACTACATAAGGGAATAAAAAGTGAATTCGCGGGAAATTTCGTAATTTTCACTGTCATAGAAAAGTCAAGTCATTCTTTTCCATTTCTTCATGTAAAAGCACCACGAATGACTGGATTCACATACAAGTGTCACAAATAATGTTTTATCAGTTATTTCTTTCGTTAAGTTTCAATACTACGTTTAAATATATTTTTCTGGCTCTACAAATAATCCAACAATCTATTTATAATAATTTACCCTTTTTAATGAGTCATGACAAAAAATCAAGATCAAACTGGTTACTTAATAAACTCACTTGCTTTTTATAATGTTAGATAAATTTTAAAAGTTTATTTACCACGATTAGTTATAAAATAGCACGTACTTATTGGGAGGTTATAAAATAGGTACTCTTATTTATAGTTGAATTCTAAGTATTCTTGAGCTTTTAATATAAAAAATAGATTAACTCATAAACGTTGTAAATTAGTTTTTTAATACTTTTGATTTGAAATATCACTGTGAAAGCAAAAAGCGAATATCCGTTACTCGAAACGTGATGCTATATGCACACAGGATCTGGTTACAAAAAAATCTAGGCTCACAAGAATCTTCAGTGCAAAATGCTTCGTTAAGTAATCGAATCTGCATTTGTTGCCAAGATTATTTTCATATTTAATCTTAGAATGTCATGATTTAGTAAGTAGTGGATAATAAATCCATAAGTTTGCCATTCGATTGTCGAATTGAAGATCTTGATATAAATGGAGCACTTGACATAACGGGATACTTAGCCTGCGACAAGGAAATAGGTTCAGTGATTAATTCTGGCTAATATTACATTTAGAATCTTAAAATACAAGCTATGTGAAATACACTGAAACTTAACAAGTACATCATATTTTATGTAATACGATTGTAACAGTCTTATACAGTTCTATGTAAAGTCCCTTGTAAGACGGAGTTTCATCTTTAGCTCTCGAGAAATAAATCTACACTTTTAGTAAATTCTTATCCTGTGATTTCACTATACTACATTATCATCAGCAATCCGACATATTATGCTGGTGATGATACAATTTGCCTGAAGCTCTCTC
>DWTU01002467.1:0-11461 GCA_018251515.1 Cecropterus confusis | reverse complement strand
GCCCAGCAGTGGGACAATAATGGGTTGACGGTAGTAACCTCCTTGAGAACCCTCCACAGATGCTGGTAGGGTAAGAAGCTTTATAACATACAAATAATATTTCTTTCTCTGACAAGTTTATAGCACGGTCATGGTATGCTATTGGTACTCCTTTAAAGTGAACCTGAATAGGATTCAAGCCCAAACTATATTCGCATTTGAGCCAGTAGAGATAACTTGCATCTGAATGAGTAATGTTAATTATATCTATTGAATATTGCTTATACTATGCTACAATATTCACTAATAGCTATAACTGATAAACATAAAATAAAGGATAAGGTTGCAATCGCAAGCGACGAGTAAGAATTTCATTACGTAATTATTTATCTCGGCTAACACTATCTTACGACTTCCATGTATGCATATACTCTGTCTGACTGCACAATTTCTAAGTCTACACACTTTTATAAGTAGATTAATGAAATAATACCGTTATATGCAGATGTAAAATTCAAAATATTATTACTTCAGATATACAATGTAGACGAGAATTTCATGCAAAGGTAGATTTGCATGAAATTCTCGTCTACATTGATATTATAATTACCCATTACTTGTATAATGTTTACCAGTTTTATGAATTTTTAGAGAATCATGAGAAATCTTATCAAACTGGTCATGAAATGTAAATATGACTTGACTCTAATGATTTTAATTAATCCAAAATTATGTAATTATCCAAATATAAATAATTATTCTTTTCTATTTAACGCTCACTTGTACTTACGAGTATATTTATTTTTTCATTCTTGGCATTCGAGTTTATCTTTAATAATTTATTTATTTATTGCATTATATTCCATAAGTTTAATTAGTACTTTCAACTCAAAATTGTATATTGCATATAATTTTGTGGTACCAGTATACTTGTTCTTGAAAATTATTTTCATATTTCTAGGTGTTGGACCTATGACAAGACATGCCGTCGACCTGAATCCACTTCTCAAGATCATGTCAGGAGAAAATAGCAGCAAACTTAACTTGGATGCTGATGTGGACATAAGTAAAATAAAAATCTACTATCAGTTTAGTAACGATGCTCCTCTAACCGATGAAGTTGACTCAGATATTGTAGAATCAATGAAAGCCATTATAGGATATTTTAATGCAAAACACAATGTAGTCGCCGAAGAGAAAAATATCGGCATTTTAAAGAAATCGATTGCAATTTGGTTCGCTACAATGAAGAACAAGACGACATTTGGAACTTTTATAATGAAGAAGGATACACCAAGCTCCATTTGTTGGGAAATTGTTAAGAACATATTTGGGCTGTCCGGCAACACATTGATAGGGCTCTTCACATCGTTATTTGATTACGGTGGAGTTGAGGTTGGTAGCGACCGACATAAACATTATCTTAAAGTTCGTGACGATTTAGAGGCATACTTCAAGGAGATGTTAGGGGATGATGGAGTCTTCTTGTATCCGACGCACCCAACACCTGCCCCGTATCACAATGAACCTTTGTTTAAAGCCATGAATTTCTCTTACACCTCAATAATTAATTGTTTGGGAATGCCAGCAACTAATATTCCGTTAGGACTGGGAAAGGAAGGTCTTCCAGTAGGGATCCAAGTTATAGCAAATCATAACAATGATAGGCTGTGCCTAGCTATTGCAGAAGAAGTTCACAAGATTTGTGGAGGGTGGGTAGAACCTCAAAAATCATAAACATTTCTATATATTTATTATCTAAGTTTACATTAGCAAAGTGTTGCAGCATTCCTTCAATTTGCTTATAAAACAGGGTGAATGCATTTGATGTAACCAGACTGTATACATTTCTATTTATGTAAGAAGAATTCATATTTTGTCTATGATCTTTTTTTTATCATAATAGTTTTTATCTTTAATAAATTGCTTTAAGATAAGTGATTTTGGTATTGCAGATAAGCTCCTACTCAACAAATTATTTATCTTTATGTAATAACATGTGCACTAGTTTCAAGGTGTGTGAAGGAAATTTTGTATAATCTAAACCACATTTGTGTCACTTAGCATTTGTTGCTTTAAGATTTATATTCATAAGATAGCTATAATATTTTAGTGCCTACCTGAATATGTACTGTATTACCTTGCAAAAGATTGATGTGATATGAATATTTTTATAGACATAGTGGTTATATAGTATCAGTATTTACATTTCACAAAAAAACGAATATTAAACGATTTTCCACAAATGCATTTTGGTAACAGAAATTACTCATTTGTGTTATTTATTTATTATCCTTATAATATACAAAAAGAAAATAAGAACAACTATAACACTGTCTCTAACATATCATTAATTCTTAAACAACAATGTTATATAATACAGAGAATTTATAATAACACACAAAGAAATGGGATGCACTAAATTTATTATGATAATTCCAGTAAACACTAAACAAACCATGCCATATATTTACACACACAAATAAATTCTACAAATAAATACATTAATATATTTGCAATGTTTTCATTGACAAGTGTTAATAAGACAACACATGGACTATAACAATAAAAACATGCATATAATATACATACATATAAATAGACGAAACAGACACATACTATGCAGAATATTATTTACGGACAATGTACGGCAAATGACATCATTAGCGTGGGTACATTGTTAATGCATTGCTATTGGCTACAATCAATCCACACCAATTGAAACCAAGGTTGACATAGTAGCATGGTTAAAGCATCTTAGACATGAGAAGGTAAATTGAGAATCATTGGTCTGCTATTTAAAAATATTTCTGGTTATGGCAAAAAAAATAAAGTACCTTTTACCAGTAATGAAACAGATATTGACTTAAGTCTTATTTTGAAATTTGCAAATTTATTAATGGAACAACAACAACAATGGAGCATTATTGAATAATAAGCAAAAAATATATTAAATACAATTATGAAGTAATTGAATTGAAGATAAACAACAATTATTTACAAATATATTTTACAAATTTCACTGATAAATCATATTTAATAAAATTCATGTCTTAATAAAATACATTTAATGTGAAATAATTTACATAAAACAATATTCAACAATATTATGACGAATAAACAACAATTATTATTAACATTTTTTTATTATTTAGAGCTCGCAAGGTTCTGTATAATTGCAAGTATCTCTTTCCTTTTGGCACTAGGATTAATTTTGATCATCATGTCGCAGGTACTGATCTGTCTTCCACTTTGGGCATGTTCTGCCAACCATTGTGTGTTGCATATGACATGGATTCCACAGTCATACCCATTGCTTTGTTGTAAACACTCTTTGTCCACAAAATTTATATGCCCTAAAAAAATATCACTTTAGTTCATAGACATGTTTATGAAGTAATCTGAATAATATTTTCAGTATCTGAGTAATATTTTCAGTCAAGTTTGTTTTTGCATTTTAAATGAATATTCTATATTTATAAAAACAATGTATCAAAAACACGAATGAATATAAAGTATTAGACACACACAAATATAGAAAGCCTTACCTCCTTTTGAGAAGTATGACATTAAATGACTTGCAAAATCCCAAGCGACATTGTGATTGCTCCCAGATGATGAATCAAGGTGAAAAAAGGTGTTTTCCATTTTTGAATAAACTAGAAGACTCCAATGCGAGCCGCCTGCCATATCTGGCGAGTCATTGTCATTTAGAGCAAAAAACACATATTTCTTGGTATCAATTGACAAAGGCTCTAGAAAGATCTTTATTTCTTCAGCTTGCACCATTTTAATGCACTGGGTTACTTCCGGGGATACAAAGAGTAAATCATTTTTCTGTTTAAAAACCACTTTCTCTAAGTACTCAAAATAAAATGAGATTATAGTGTCATTGAGCCAGTACGGCCCCTTCAATAGTTCTATATCCGAATGATGGAGTAGTATCTCATGAAAACTTAGTACAACCGATGCTCTAGCCATATTTAACGCATATCCTTAAATATCTTCTAGTTGGAGAGTCCGTTACATCTGCTAATAAGGGAAACAATAAAGTCTAACACAACATAAATAATAACGAAAAATATGGACAAAATCAAATGCAAGGCATCCATAAAAAAATTAGTTACACGAACACTCACCGATCCTCTCTGTTTTTACGACCAATGATCATCAGCACCGTTTTAATTGAAAATAATAAAAATATCGGATTTCACTTCCACTAACTAAATCATATAGGTTATGTCCAAAAAATGATATTATTTTGGATGAAACTTAGATCTGTTGAGTTCTAATAATCACACGCACAGTTAATTTTAATACAGAACACCTAATTTGATCAAGTTTAAATAGAACTGGTCAGGTCAGATTCGTCAGATTAGCAAAAACGAGATTTTGACTTTAGTTGTCAATTGTCACTGTCAAATCTGTCAAAAGTACACTAGTATATACCTCTCGTTTTTCTTTTCCATACGATCATTCACTTTTTTGAATTTTACTATTTTGGATGAAAGCGATCGTAACGACTCTCACAATAAAGTCATACAGAGTAAAAATTGTTAATTTTTTGTTTCAATTATGTATGTTTTTTAGTTTATTATTTCATGAGTTATTTTGATAATTTATTGAAGTGTACATTGCTGTGATAATGATTTTGTCGTTTATAGTCACTGGATTCCCATCGTCGTTCATTCTAAGATTGGCACCACACAAAAATTTCCCTAATATTTCGGAGTGAGCTATATGATGAGTAAGAAGCATACATATTTTGAAATTGGTTTCATGTTTTATATACATAATAAAACAAATGAATGCAAGCCGAGAAGATATTGGATTATATCAAACATCTTCAAATTTTCGTTTACTAGGACTTCAAAATCTAGAAAAAAATAGATATTTGACATAAAGCAATTAAGCTATTTAAGTCCTATTTCTCAAAGGGTTTTTGCAAGACTAATCACTTTATTTTGTATCTAAATAAGCTGCATATCAACGGATTAATGATAGTTTTTTTTCTATCTTTGTGATCATAATTACAACTTAAAATGGTTAATTTCAGTCTCAATCTGTTTTAAAATTTTACCGAAGAATAGATAAATTGACTCTTTTCTTCATCTCACCACCAAAAAAGATCCTAAAAAACGTTTAATTCTAAGGTAATTTTATTAAAAAAAAAATGTTTTTCTTCAATCATATTTTTAAGTTTAAACTATATATTTCTTGGACTTACAAAAACGCTGCCTACATTGGTCTACATGGTCTATACTCTATACTGTCTATATATATCTTTGCAATGACGTCACTTAAGACTAAAACAATATTGCAAGCATTCGTGGAGTTTGTTTTAAATTATTGTAATTAAGTATGTTTTTCAAGAATGTAAACTAGGGATTACTTTGTAGCGCGTGTTTTTAAAGAGTCGTAACATTTATGTTCTAGCACAAACTCTGCACTCTATAATTGGTAGACTACGATTTGCCGAAATTATGAATTTGGCTAATTTCATTCTCACGATAAATATTGTAGTGTATTATAATTGTATGTATTAAGCGCTTGTTTTCTATTTTTTTTTACTTTTATTGAACAAAGTCAAGCGCTCTTTTATTTATTGTAGGCATATTGGACATTGTGGGAAATTTAATTTAGTGATATGGTATTATCTAGTTCCATTCAAGGTTTTTATAGGACTGGGCAGCTCATTCATTCTTTGTACGTACTCAGTCTTGTGATTTCAGCGCCAAGGAAAGGGAGGGTGAATTGAATTGGCAACGTGCGTATTGATCATTTTTGTGTCTTACGAGCTTTGGCAGACGTACAAAATTTCCTATTTTTAAATTTATTGAAGCGTAAATTGTAAGTAGGATATTTTTTAGTCTTAAATTTAATTATCACGTCTAAGTGAAATTAACGTCACTTTTTATGAATCATACCTTTCAGAAGATGATAACCTTAAAGAAGGGTAAATCCTGGTGTTCCTTAATAGCGATTGTAAAATTTAGTGCTGCTTTGAGTGTTAGGTAATTGTTTCGGGGAAAATCTTTTCAATGGATTTCTTCGTATAACACACAATTGCACGTGCTTACGTAATCCGAATTACGACACTCATGCCTTAAATTTCCCCATTGACATTGATCCTGACCTGCTTAGAAGTCATAGTCTCCTTGGCCTAATTTTAATCCCAAATAGATTATTGTTTTAATTCATTTCTTATCTGTGGATTTCGTCGTCAGCCAGGTGAAATATCAAAGATTACGCGCGTCTAATGTAAAAATATCGATCACTTTGTGAAATGGTTCATAGGAACAGATGCACTGTTATATAATTGGTTTTATCAATTAAAATTTGCATCAATGTCCTTAATGATCAATATGGTGTAATTCTCCTGTGAACTTCGTTTGTATAAACTTTTTTCCGTATTCCTTTCTCCAGTTCAAGATGGGCGTCCCCGCTGGCAATGCTGAGAATGGCAAGAAGATCTTCGTGCAGAGGTGTGCACAGTGCCATACTGTAAGTATTTTCCATCTTACCTTAAATTTATTTCGTAATACATATGCAATTCAAAACACTTGCATTTTTTTTAAAAAGCGCGCGTTAAATATTCCTTAATACTAACATAAATTATATCTTATTAACACAATTGAATGTCGTCATTTATATTAGTTAATAGTAACATTATTTATCAATCTAATAGTATGTTGGGTCGTTCCCTAGAATAAATTTTATTACTGTTTCAAAGTCCATTTATATTAAATATTGCATTAAATGGTAAACCTAATATTTTTATTTAATACATATATTAAATCCAATTAACTACGTATTTTACTGATGATGTCAACAGGAAGATGTTAATTCAATAAATTTTGAAACAAACTGGAAAATCAAAATGCAAAATTTTAGTATAATCGGTAATGTTTTGTAATATTATTACAGGTTGAGGCTGGTGGCAAACACAAAGTAGGCCCCAACCTTCATGGATTCTGGGGCCGCAAGACCGGCCAGGCCCCTGGCTTTTCATACTCAGATGCCAACAAGGCCAAAGGTATGCACATTGCATAATAACCACTTTTTTATATGGGAGTAACAAACGAGCATGCAGTCCACCTGAATGAAAGTGCCCACGGTGCTCATGGACATCTGTAATCAACCCTCGGTAAGGTCAGTCTCACCTAAGGTTAGCTCCAGATGCATTGCTACCCTTGAGGACTAAGATGGAATGCCTCGGAAAAGTATGTCTCCTTTACCACACCCTTCAGACCAAAACATAGCAGCGCATAACACTGCTGTTACTAGGCAAAAATAGGTATGGTGCTGGTGTTTCCGGAGTTGACCCAAAAAGAGTTCTACCACCTTCAATATGTTTATTAACTGATGGTTGATTATAGCACAACACATTTCTTCATAATTATCTTCATGACACTTATATGTTAGTATATGAGATATAACTCGCTACTGGCTGCATTTTTGTATCAGTGGTGACAATACCTCACACAGGCATATTTTCTGTTACATAAAATAAGGTTATATGTGTACATAAGTTACACATACAGTATCGTCACAGTATAATCAATTATATTGTTCTGTATGGAAAGTTTCCTGTGTGATTAATAATATTCTGTCAACAGAGTAAAATGTAACATTTAAAATTTATATTCTCTTATCAGTTTATGAAGACAGTGTCTATGAATTACATCATATACACCTTTAGAATTTTAATAATTTAAAAATGTAAAGGCTATTACAATGCACTTGGGAAAATTATAATGGAATCAGAGCTGCCTTCAAATTCACCTTAATCCAATATTAACACTACCTCCTTACAGGGAAATTTACAGTAATTAAATTATAGTCATTGTTGGAATGGACATTTTGTACTTTAAACTGTTTCTTGTACACAAGTTACTGACGATTTTTGCACTTACATCATTGTGTTTCTAAAGGCAATATTATGAGACCATAATGATGTGTAAGTTACTCCATACAATATGCTCAAGACATATGAGACAAGTTACTATTGTTGCATAATAACTTCATGAGATTAATATGAGTAGAGGAATGTAACGATAACATTTTGTACTTATAGCCACAGATTATAAATGTGATTGAAGCCGGTAATCTAGATAAGATAACCAAGGTGGAACCGTATTTAACATTTTTGTAATTTTTTTTGCTTTTATTTTCAGGTATCACATGGAATGAAGATACCCTTTTTGAATACTTGGAGAACCCAAAGAAGTACATCCCTGGAACCAAGATGGTGTTTGCTGGCTTGAAGAAGGCTAATGAGCGCGCAGATCTCATTGCATACTTAAAAGAGGCCACTAAGTAATTACAATCACCTTAGGAAAATTAAACAAAAAAAAAATAAGAAGAATGTTCCATTATATTATTGGAGTGTGCTTCTTATTTGTTAGCCCAATCAGTATCACCATTATTTAACATATTTATGTGAATGACATTAGGGTACACTTCATTATTAATTAATTAATAGTTGATAATATTTGCGAGTATTGTGGGTACAAGCATGTCAATTGTTTGGAGACAAAATCTTTGCCTGGCATAACAATGATGTGAGTGATTTATTGTTATTAAATTATTAATAGATGACCTGACTAGCTTTTTATTCGATAAAAAGTATACCTAATTTATGAAATGTTACCATTGTTAATGTTATGACAATTTTTAATAAAGGATTTTATGTTCCTTTTATTTTGCTTATGATCCATAATACCAACATTCCTATTTTTTGGAAAATTCCTTGCGATTATTTACATTACAATTGCAATTCTGTCAACTGTAGTACAAACATCGGACACAGAAGATAAGACCGTGATTAATAAGATCCTAAATCTTGTATTACAATATAGCAATGTTTAGTTGCATCACCTTGCAATTTTGTAAAGTAAAGGAAATTTTTAGCGGAGATTTTATGGAACTTGGGCTTACGTCACGGTTAAAAAATCAACGACTTTATGATAGAGTAAATGTATTGAACTTTAGCGTAAACATGTCTTATCTGTGATGAGTGGGACTGATAGGAGATTCTAATATCAACATTGAATCTGTTTTCAAACACACAGTATTTCTATTTTATAGAGAAGGTGTAAGCAGTGTACAGTTTCCTGTGGAAAACCTTGTTGGGTTCAATAAGTACATTAAAACTCTGTAAAGGAAGGGCAATCGTACTTGGCTGACCTATTAACACTATCGCTAATAATTATGTCAGTAGTCACTGTCAGTAGTAGGTAGTCATTGTTATGAAAAGTTTTTTCATGTTACTTTCCTAATTACTGAAGGATTTTTGAAGTTTAAGTAAAATGAGAAATACTTTGTTTTTCAAATACATTCACGTTAGCCGCAATATCAGTACATACCCGTTTTTAGGAATATGCTTCTGCCGGTGTTGCCACAAACAATTGAAGATTTAAGTTGTCTAATGTGGCAACACTGATTACCGCTTATACCACGTGAATGCCATCTATATTGTTTTCCTTACAGTTGATAACTCTTACATGAAAGAAATGTCCACTGGTTTGTAAATTAAACCGCTAGTTGGCGGTACTTGTAGGTTTATTACTTTTCACTAGACTTCTGCAGTTGTCTCTTTTTGTCATTTAAGAAGAATGTTGATGATTATTTATTTTCTATTAGCGTAATTGTCGTATAAACTATGATACTTAATACTTCTACGAAAAGTTAGAAGTCCATGTAGCATAAAATTATAATTATATGTTATATCTATCTAGATATCTACTTACCTGTCAGATAAGTAACGAATTTTTTTCGTATTTTTGCTTTAATCCAAACTTTACAAATGATGATGAATCTATGAACAGTTCATAAGATGTTTCGTAATATAGAAGTAGCAAAGAGTTCCTTTGTGTAGTTCAGTTGATGGTACCAAAGTGGTCACTGCCGCTAATAGACATCTGTTAGCAATCCCAGATAGTATTGCAGTTCTGGTTGACGTCAGATACAGATACGTGCTTTTTATGAGGACTTAGTAGGAATGCCTTGTGTCCAAAATACGGCAGCGTTTAACACTGCTGTTATACGTTAAGGTTGAGTTTAGCCAGTCTACCAAGCAAAATAATACACTATTTATTTACTGTTTTTTTTTTATCAGATTGAAGTAGTAAATGAGCATGCAGTCCACCTGATGGTAAGTGGTTACTGCCGCCTATGGACCCTTGGCTGGAAGGTTCGAGCCAAGCGACCCCCCTTTTAGTCGCCTCTTACGACATGCTTAGGATGCCCTAGCCCTATTCTGGTCGCGATACTACAGGGACAAATATATAGGTAGGTACTATCGCCCACATTGAAACTTGTTGCTAAATGTTTGAACCATCGACGGTGTATTTTATTTTTTTTCTCGAGCTTGAATATTGCACTTAGTCGTTACCAATATTAAGTAAACTTCAATTTGCACTCGCCTCATAGGATCCATGCGCCGTAGATTTAGAGGTTATTAAAAGTAAATAATGGCGTTTATATTTCGTTTTAGTTTTAAATTGTATTAAATGATTACTAGATATGTATGACAGAAAAAAATTGATATTTAAGTATCTGCTTATTCTAGCTTTAAGAAGATGATCATATATAGTTAATGTATGTTTCACCTAAGAAATAGGTACATATAAATTCGAAACAAATCTAAAATAGATTATGTTTCGAACATTAAAAATAATGTATAAAGATTAACGATGGTAAAATGGCACTAAAGTTCTAATAATGTTATTTAGCCTTTGTTGTGTCATTTCTTTAGTGCCCGTCGCTTTGAAATAGATCATAACAGATAACAAATGAAGCCATTTTGTCTTATATTCATTCTTCGAAGAATACGATATTGACGTGGTTACGAAAAATTAATCAGAGGACAATTAACACGATGTAATAAGGAAAAAACATTTTATAATTATTCGTCACAAATATTTATGTTTTTAGTCTAAGTACCTATTTTCATCAATTTCAATGAGTAGACTTTTTGTTGTCTACTAGAAATCTTCATTAATACAAAACATATGCACAGAATATGAGGCTGATTTGACTACAAACGCATCACCAAGGGCTTACCCAGGATTCTCTATAGAGAGGGGCAGATCGGAATGATGGGGGGGAGGATCGAGACTATATCGTGTTAATCATGGTTTTAATGAGTATCTCACATTAGAAGTGGAGGTAAAATTACAAGTAAAGGACAAGAATAGTTATTATTGGAGGAGGAATCTGCGTGGTTCTTTATCACATTACATAACCTTTAAAATTTCTCGTACAACGTAAAATTTTTGAAAAGTATAGATGCATTTTTTTTATCCATGTCCGACCGTTTATCCATGTTAGGGGGGGGGGGGCAGCTCCCATTTCCTACTTTATTCGGCTCAAAGCACCACTTCAATACAATACAAAATTTTACGTTCGAAGCTTTTTTTAATGTAAAATATAAAAAAAGTATTCAAAGATGGGGGAAGTCTATTCATTCGCACTTAAC
>DWTU01002466.1:0-11462 GCA_018251515.1 Cecropterus confusis | reverse complement strand
CTCATGTATATGTGAGCCGGCAACCACACCCTTCCAACGAAACGCAAGAACTGCTTCACGCTAGAAATAGGTGTGACTGTGGTACCTCCCCGCTCGAACTACTTTGGTTCTACCACCTGGTATACCAGGTTTTCTGTTACTAACTAGCATATGTGTTCTACTATAAATATTGCAAGGAATTATTCTTTTATAATTATTTTTTGTTAAATATTACCAGGAAGAAGATAAAACGAGTCCCAGTGATGTCAAAACACGTTGCAACATTTACGCAGAAACCCACAATGGAGGAATTCTCGCATATCTTAGTTCTCAACGAGTAAGTTTGTCTTAATGAATTCCTTTAAAAGTCTAAAACTAAGTTTTAAATCTCCTGGGAATCTACTTAAGGAACTAGAATCGGGTGAACAAACTTCAGTTCTGTTATTACTACGAGTAATAACAAAAATAAGATTATCATTTAATAGTTTCATGATGTTTCTGCGTATACTATAAAATGTTTTTCGGTGTAGAAAGTTTCTTGACATGACAGCAGATACATGTCATAGTTTGGTGGTTGAATACAAATGTTATATGAGTATTACTCATGATTACATTCATCATTCTTTACGGTCCACTGCTGGATATCCTCCTATAATGGGGCTTTTGCTTTGATAATTTTTTTAATAGTCACTGCGCCTAGAATGCACGGTGGTAACCGCAGTAGGTGTTAATGAGACACAGAAAACGCTTCTGCCCATTTCCTCGATTTTGTCTCTTAGTCGTCTTTGACGCCCACGGGAAGACAGAGAGTCCTGCTATCCGAGACCACGCCGCATTATATAACTCACAAATAATTTACTGAGGTTAAAGGGTGAGTAAACAACATAAAAATGGAGGTCGAAGAAATACAGTTTTAGGCAGGAGTCGTTCATTTAAATGGGAGATAATATGTTACAAGCAAACAAGGCTTTTGGTCTCAGATTACGGAAATAGAATCTGGCATTTTGCCAAAATCGTGTAAGGTACTCTTAGGGGATGGATGCGTACATTCATTGAAATTGTTTTACCTGACTTCCATTGATTTTGGTAATAGAATAGAAACGAAGATAATATAATATATATAAAATATAGCGCTTCTTTCTTTTGCTTTTAATTCTGTGATAAAATATTATTTTACGGCGTTTTAATTTAGTCGTAAGTGTTAGTAAAGCATGCGCAATCGGCTTCGGGTAGGACACCGGTTCCGTACGAACTTACTGTAGCGAACTACTAAGAATGACCACGGATGACAGTGGCTATTTAACCGTTGATCCTATATCTTAAATACTCGTATTGGACATTTTATAAAAAAACTATTTTATCTCACTGCTAGGCGAAAGTTGCACCCAAATGCTCTCACAGCACTTTATAGTGCGCCAGGTCATGCCAATCTTATCGGTGATATCCGTCTTCATACTCCTGTATATTCCTTTCATGACCGGTTTATTTCTGTTTCAATTTAGCTGTTTTTTGTCCTACGCCTGTCATATCAGTACTGGAGCGAATGGTAGTATTCCGATTTCTATCCTGATTTATACCCAGGACGATTCGCTCCATTGATTTTTGGCAAAGCTTGAATTGTAAAAATACTATACGTATAGTGTTATATCACAACGATAAAGGTACAATAGAGTAACACATTGTATTTTACCGAGTGACACGCCCGTGTGAGTTCGCTATTGTTACAGAATTGCCGGCGGCTGACAAAATTGTGTACCTACCCATCGATCTTCAACATTTTTTTGCCAAGCTTTGAAGTTGTCGTAAATTGTACTAGAATAATATTTTTTTTTTCAGTTACTGCTCTCTCTGTTTGTATCAACACGTTTTATGTAAGGGTAGGTTATGATAGGTCACTGTATATATGTAGATGTCTACCACTAGTATTGTCGTGCCCGTTTACTCTAAGCTTAATAAAAACGGTATTAAATGCTGATGTAGTCTTGTTAATAGGACGTGGTTATGCTTATTCGAGGCCCTCAAACTTGGTCCTTAAGAGTAGCATCGCATTTGTAGCCAACGACGATGTTTGACGAGCCGACGAGACGACGAGTTATGACGACCGGTCTGACACGAAGTGAGTTCTGGGTTCGATCCCCGGCCAGAGTCTGAATGATGAGTTTAGATATCTGTTCTGGATCTGGCTGTTGGTGTATTCATCTTTTGTTTGTCCATGGCACCCACGACATACGAGAAAATCCTACTGTGGTGCTATGAGTGTAGAAAGCGTTTATATAGCCAACATCACGACTAAACTTGAATGAGGGTGAATACAGAACTACACGGGCAGCAGCCGCTATTAGACGGACTGCAGGATCGTTGCTACTTTCATATTATGACGATGATTACATATTCGTGAATGGTTGCGTGATAGAGTGATAACTTGTCAATAAGTATATGAACAAGTCGAGTAATTCTATTTCTCGGCAAGAAGCGAGTAAGCCAGACTCATACGAACTCATATGGGTAACTGCTATCCTGTATACAATTGTCTCGACTATGAACATCTCTGAAAATTGCTATTCCAGTGTCGGTTGTTTTCAAAAAGTAATATGAATTTTCACAGACTTGCACTAGCTGCACAAAAATATATTATTCATAAGGACTACACAAGATTAACATGTACAAAATTATTATATGTATCTTGTATTACTTGTAATTCACAAGCGGAATTTTAAATGTACAAAATACTTTTATGTGGTCTACGCGATGACAGTAAGCGATAAGTTGCTTATGTCAGGGAATGCAAAATTTCACTGTATATTAACTGCAATGGTATTAAGACCAGTATTCTAATGAGAATGCAAATGTTCTCGCAATGTAGTCTTCTTCGCGTGAAACGTTAAATTTATTTGTTGAATACCATCTCTTACCACTGTAATATTTAATGTAAAACGTAGATATAATTATGGAAACTCAGTGTCATAGAAATGTTCTCTTATTTTCACTCTACTCCGTACACGCCTCGAGTCAGAACACTGATTTAAAATTTGATAAGGCTACTAACAAGTAAAGTTAACGACCAATTGCAAAATATATTATGTGAGCAAATGATACTAGCGTCGTGCTAACTGCAAAAAGCAAAATACAGGAATAGTCTACAATTCGTCTTTTAAATTGGTCTAACTGCAGCTTATGACTGCGCTTTTGAAAAAAACATAATCGATTTTACGAACCTGAGTTCCTTGCTACAATTTTATGTTGGAATATATTGGTATTAGAAAATAAAAAAAAATACAATGCTTGATAAACTTTCAGAGTGGTTTATTCGGTACAGTGACGTAGCTAAGCAACAAAAGGCTTTGGGGCAAAAAATAAACTAGGGCCCCAACAAACAACAACAAAACAAATATAAAATCGTTTGTTCCGTATTATCGTCGAGTTCTGAATTCGACGTACCCTAGATTTATCGTAATCCAAATTCGTCGTACTCCAGATTCTATACAGTCTACTCCATAATAAAATTAAAAACCAAATAAAAATTGTAACTCATTTTAATGAACATAATATATTTTATGAAAATTAAAGAAAATATCATCAATTCATAAAATACAGTCCTGTAACAGACATACAGACAGCGGAGGCACGTAAATAGGGTCCCGTTGAGAGCATCCTTTGTGTTACCTTTTTTAGGCCTTAGCGTGCATTTTTCAGGGGACGCAATTTTATATTTTGGATGTCAAGGGAGGGTTAGGTTAGGTTAGTTAAAAGTTAAATCCAAGATTGTGAGGTTGGCGCGCTTGTCTCCCGGCCGCCATCTTGGATAAAGGGGTGTGAATGGTTTTCGCAATTGTATTTAGAGTGTAGAACTCTATGTGGTTCCACTCCGGAAACACCACTGCCACACCTTTTTCTGCCTAATATCAGCAGTGTTATGCGCTGCTGTGTTCTGGTCTTAAGGGAGACATACTTTTGCGAGGCATCTTAGTCCTCAGGGGTAGCAACGCATCTGAGGCTAACCTTAGGTGGGAATTTAATCTTACCTAGGTTTAATGACACATGTCCATGGGCGGCAGTAGCCACTTACCATCAAGTGGGCTACATGCTCGTTTGCTACTTCCATACTGTAAAAAGAAACTACCAAACTGTCCACCGTATAGAAATTTGAAAAACATTTTCCGTAGCAAATTAAATTATTTACACCTTTAGGTTTTTAACTTTTAGGCGTAGAGGAAAAATAACAACGTTAATAACGAAAATACTTAAAAAAATTTGGAATTTGGCGGCCGGAAGACAAGTGTTAAAAAATAAAATTGCGTGCTCTGAAAAACGCAACCCCAAATGTAACTTTTCAATGGATTAATACGTTTTACGACCAATTTGGTGAAAGTCGATTTCGGAACACGACGAATACGGAACAAATCGTTAAAATCCCTTCATAAACAGTGATGAAAGAGTTGTCAGAAAGTTTACACGTAGCCATGTTGCTAGTGAGTCGATAGACGAATATATCGTCGTTAAAAATAATTTGTAGCCACTCTCCATAAGAAATGAATAACATGAGCGCACTTCATTTTTTCCTTGTTTCTGTTCAAGAAAAGCTGACGAATCTAGTAGAAGTCAAATATATGTAAATTCAAATAAATAAAATATGAATAAATAAAATAAATTAAAAATAAAGTACATTCAAAATAAATGTAAATTCACTGCGTTTTATAGTCACGTTGTTGAAGCGTGCCGCGTTTCTCATAGGTTGGATATGCGTCAAGCGCGTGCTGTTGCAACACGCTGTTAGACGACGCGCCTGTGAAATCAGGGGAAAGAACGAAAGAATACAGGCGAGTTCTCCGCTTAGTTCGGCCGAGTTTCAAACAAAGATGTTCGAGACTTGTTGGAAATTCTCCGGTATTTTTTTAAATAATAGCTACTAGCAAAAAACTTAAATAATGGCAACTTGCGATTATTAAAGTCGCGTTCCTGGAATCTGGTTTATTGTTATACCGAATGTGCGGGGTTTTTTAGAAGTTAAATATATGTATATTGAACTAGTGAAAATTTCTACTACTCTGACTTACGTACTATATGTTAGTATGTAAGACAGAATCCCCTGAGCTTGGGGGCTCCGGGGCTACGCCACTGATTCTGTCTATTTCAATTACCATTCGGTACAACATATAATTAATGTGTGTCTTTGTGTAATTCATCATTTAAATGTGTTTGGATTTTTATGAACTTATGGATGAGATGACTATATCTTTAAATGATTTTTATAATTTAAATTTCTGTGAGCAATATTTCAAGCAATACTAAAAAAACAAAGGCTAATATTGTAACTTTTTTTTCTGCATGCTTGGTAAGAGGACTTTTAGCCAAGTGAATATTTACACTGGAATCCTAAACCTTTTCGGAGTTACAAAACATCTGTTGCCTATCTCAGAAGTCTTTTATTTAAAAGGAAAAGTTGTATTCAGCTCAAACACAAGCAAATCAAAATCAAGCAAAATAACATTCGAGTACACACAAGTAGACAGATGAATATTTGACTATTCTAGATAGCATTTTATTGGGTTAATGTTACTTATTATTGTGAATTCGGATTAATTAAACGATGTTCGAACATCCGATCGTAGGCACGTGGCATCATTTAAAATAAATTTCTCTCAAGGAAAATAGTATCGGAATATGTTAACAACGATTATGCATCAAGCAATATTAACAGGTCGCGAATATTACGGAAGATAATGATGATCATATAATTTAACACCGCGGAGTTTATTACGCGTAATTATGAGAATGTTGTCTGAAATGGTAACATGTGTGAATAATGCTCATTCATGAATGACCTGTTTAAGGTATCTCCTGCAAAAGACGATATTACATAATAGGTTAAATAATAGGTTTGTATCGTATCGTTATACATCTTGTACTATGATACAAGACAATAAAATATAAAAAATGTTGCCTTTATTTGGTTATGAAACTGACTGTTTAAAACTTTACAAAACAATTTGATAATTCTGAAAATTTAAAACAGTCATAGCTTGTAACTTATCAGTCAGGTTGATTGCGACCACGCTAACAACGATTGCAGGACTTAGATTGATAGCAATAATCGAAATATTATTCTTCTTCTATTTATATTCCAGTGTCTTTATTATGAGAGAAATATTTAATAATGGTAACCATACAAAGCAGCAGACGACGATATCAGAAACCGGGATTAATGGCGGTGGCCGAATTATTGTCCTACTTCCAAATTCTGAAAGAGGTCGACCTTTGATCTCATTCCATATTCATTACGTTTACGCTTCAAACGAATGATTTCATCTGGAAATTGGTCGCTGGAAATAAGAAAATTGTTTCACACATTGTCTTTTTCCTAATAGACTCACATGCATGCAATTTTCTATGCTAATTATGCTGTTAGAACTCGCAAGTAGGTTTTATTTATAAAAATAGACAAAAATATCGATATACCGATTTATATAACATTATGTCTTCATCCACTTGAAATAAATTCTCAATACTAAAATCTTATATTTAGTCATTAAATCAATTAATATTAACGCAATTATTGTTACTTATTTACCAGAACCATCAGTAAAGAGAGTGCTTATGTTAATTAGATTAAATAGGGGACGACTGTCCCCTATGACCTAAGTCCTTTAATTACGCTTGCCTGACATTTCGACAGAATATCGTAGAATTGGTAAGTTAAGACTTATTATGGGAATGTAATACTCTAGAATTCAGTAACTATTTGAGAAGGCTAATTTCTCAAAGGTAAAGCCTTTGAGAAATTAGCCTTCTTAAATAACTCTTAGGCTTGACACAGGATTTTGGTACGATGTTTCCCTTGTAGCAATTGCTTACTTAATTTCTAAACCACCTTTTTTGGTAAGCCGGAGGTTCGCCAGTGGGATTCAAATCTCAAATCCCCTGATTGAAAGACAGAGTTTAAATTACTATACCTCCAATTTTATTCGGGTTAATTGCAGATATAAATGTGGGAGACATTACTTTTCCGAGGCATTCCATCTTAGTCCTCAGGGGTAGCAACGCATCTGTGGCTAATAGGTGAGACATTGATCTTACCTAGGGTTGATTGCAGGTATCTATGAGCAGCAGTAGCCACTTACCATCAGGTGGGCTACATGCTCTTTAGCTACTTCCATACTGTAAAAAAAGATATCCATGCGCGGTACTGACCACTTACCGTCAGCTAGATATCATGCTTATTTTCTAAAAAAATAAAATCATTATAAGATGGCTTCACACGCACAGAGGTCAATAAACTTAATTAAGATCAAAATCCTAGCCTAGTTTCATATAGATCTATTGTATAAGTTCAGCAAATAAATCAGCACCGACCTTAATAAATTCGAACAGTCCTCCCATTCGTTTGTTTGCCAAACCCTTCCGCCGAAGATTTTAGTGTTATTGGAAGGATTTTCTTAGAAATTACGAAGAAAAAAGTTTGTGGATGGTATACACATATCGGAATATTCGGAACATTTATTATAATTGAGATTTCGTGTCTTCTACCAAAGTGATTACTCTTGTTACGTAATGAAAGAGATATTTGAACACTCATCCATGATTAAATGGTTATTGCCGTCCTCAGACGTAGATAACTTAGTACAAATTGATCCATATCATCAGGTATACTTTAGTGTGATATATATTTCACTAAAGAAAGTTAGAAAGACTCTTATGTTTGTAAGATTCGGAGGGTAACATACATAAAAAAATAAACGCCATCTACCCCACACTAGGATTTTCTCCTGTGTTGTGGGTACCATGGACACACGAAGACGAATACACAAACACAGATTACATCATTCAGATATCTGTCTGGTCGGGGATCGAACCCAGAAACCAGTGTGTCAGACAGGTATGGTGTCCGTTCTGCCACGTGGGTCGATATATGTATTTTTAGTTGTGGCGTTTAACTTATAATTTTTTGTAGTTTCATTCGGTAAAGGTCTCGGTCTGTACCTAATTACTGTCTGTGAAAATTGTGTTGCTGTGTAACTCCAAAATTGTTGGCAGTGAGTGTGTGCAATCACCCTTCAAACAAGAATGCAACAACGCTTTACGCTATTTATTTAGCAATTAATTTAGAGTGGTGGTGTTTCTGCAGTTGAATCTTGAAGGGTTTTTTCATCGTTCTTAACTTTTATCCTACACTAACTGGTCTTTGTATCCGTATTTTATAATATCAGAATCAATCAATTTAATTCCTGTTGAAATATATTTTTTTTTCTTTGTGAGGCATTCGCATCATTGAATGACCATATTGTCTAAATTTCATGGTTTTAGCATTAGTAAAATGCTTATGCGATGATTATTCCAAAGCGTGTATCGTTTTGCTTTCATATAGGGAATATAAATAAAGGCTTCGAGTTTTAACGTCAACAAAATAAGAAAATTAATGCGCCGATTTGTCTCTGAGTCCAAAATTGATAGCATACCTCATTTCCTTGTACCCGTATCACATGATAAGTAATTGCCGACTCAGGTACCCACAGCCACTGCGGGAAAAGTTCGATAGTTTTCCGAATAGTTTTGTTCGGATACGACTTTACATACCTAAGAGAACGCTACCATGCGGGCTATTCAAGCTATCTCTACGTTTGTAGCATGCGGGTTATTACGATAAAATTGGAAGGCTGCATGTTGTTCAATAGTATTGTTAACATCTTTTTAGAACATATTGTAACGTAAGGTATTAATTCTTCAATTACCCTTATGGAAAAAATATTTTATATAAAAAAATATTATTTTTATGTTCACGAGGAAATGTTAAATTATCTGAAATCGAAAAAAAAGTGATGGATAGTTTCAGGTTTCACTTATTTGTATAAGTAGAAGCTTTTTCTAATTCACGATAGTCCTAAAATGGTTTTACTTATTCGATTGTGTTTTAAAATATATTTTATTTATATTTTACCTTTAAATTAAATTTTCGTTATTACAATTACGAATTGTAAATCATCGACGTTGTGCAAAGCGAACAATACAAGAGCATTACTTCATGTTCAATAGCAAGTATGCAATTCTGAAAATATCTCATTAAATTTCGATTACGTGCGAATTTTATTCCAAGCTCTGGCTGAAAATTCATGTGAACATATTGCCTTTGAATTATTCATTCAACAGTGTAAGCAATATTTTTATAATTTTAAAGATGGCAAAAGATATCCATCCATCAGCGTTTTTAGGTCTACTGCTGGACATAGACCTCCTCAAATGGTGTCTTGCGAATAGTTTCTGCCGCTGACATGCGAGTTGGTAACCGCAGTGTGTGTTGACATTACACAGATAGACGCTGTTACTCATCTCCTGGGTTTTGTATTTTAGTTGTTTTTTTAAGTATGGAAGTACCAAGCGATCATGCAGCCCACCTGATGGTAAATGGCTACTGCCGCCCATGGACATCTGTAATTAACCCTAGGTAAGATCTAAGTCTCACCTACGGTTAGCCACAGGTGCATTGCTACCCCTGAGGACTAAGGTGGAATGCTTCGCAAAAGTATGTCTCCCTTACCACACCCTACAAACTGGAATACAACTGCGCATAGCATGGCTGCTTTGTATAGGTGCTTCCGGAGTCGAATCACAAAGAGTTCTACCACCTTCAAAGTGTTTCGAATACCGTGGTATTCCGTGGGAAAGTTAGGAAAGTGATCCTAGTCCGGAGGATGGAGACCTGTTGATCTTGAGAGCATCAATGATGAACGTCATGATGTTTCATACGACATTACTCCAACAAAAATATTGTACCTACAATAACATCCTTAATTTTAAATTATCTGAAGTGTTGAAAAACGAGTACTTCTTGTAACTGTAAAGTAAATTCTTCAATGGTCTCGCCGATTTAACAAATGCCGGTTTTGAACTTAGAAAATAAAGTAGAAAATTTAATTAAACGCCCAGATTGGCTATTTAGATAATGGGCCGCCATTAAGTGGGTCGCCTTTACTCTGATTTCAGATAGAGTTATAGATGCAGACGGAATTGTTACACTCCCCTCATTAGCGGACTTTATAAGCTTCACTTGTTTCGTAAATTTTATGGAAAACTTTACTCACAACTGTTATTGCTTTTTAACTTAACTATGATTGTATTAATTAATTCTGATTAACTTGTTTATTTCAATACCATCAGTTGTTGTTGATACCACCAACCACGAAACATGCAAAACGAACAGGGTTTCTACCTGAAGCCAATCACAGATACGTTGCTACTCCCGAAGACTATGACAATCGCTTCATTTATCTCAAACGATCTTCATAGTAAGAATTACCTTCACCGACCAACCATACTGGATGTGTCAGAGTACGGGTCGCTTTTAATATAGTATATTAGTTTTATTTAGAGACAAAGCGCTTAAGTCGATTACTTTCAGAACTAAATTGTGTTTATTAAGATGTCTTTATAAGACTATAAATTTGGCACAAACTTCGAAAATAGCGAACTATTTGAATAAAAGTTGGTTTTTGATTATCTCGGACTACAAGTTCAAAAGGGGGTCTACGATGTACGTTTACGAAGCGTAAATTTCGACAAAAAACCAGTTTCGGCGCTTTTTACTTTATTTGAGGGTCGAAGAGCTACGGTGTAAAATATATAAAATGTAAAGTGGAGCATTCGTTAGAGTTTGCACGAAAAAGGAAGTTATGCAAATAAATGTATCAAGTACCACGAATTGAATCTGAGTATGTTGTAAGTGTTAATAGCTTTCTGCTGTACTTATGCTCTGCTATTCCCTATGAGGTGAACATCTTCCGTAGTATTCCCGGGGCCTTATGACATGGGTTCTTTATGAAAAGTATTGGCGATTCCTCTGGTGTTGTAAGTGTCCATAGGTCATGTAACGCTACGAAATATATTACAAATGACACATGTTACAGCTCACACCATAATAATATTTTTCCTGTTAAAATAATAATAAATAGTCGTAAAGGTTAGGTTGCATCTGCACTATTAAAAATCTACTTAGTTTGGTATCATGCACTATTTTATCGTGAGGCATTAATTTTTGTTCAAATGAGCCAGCGGAAACAGCGCCGTGGGGTCTGTCAGAAGCAAACGGAGCAGTTCCACCAACAACCTAACTGCTAATTTACTGCGTCCGCCCCTAATTGGGGTGTTATTTGGTCGAATTTTGTTCAGAAAGGGTTCGTCTTGTGTAACACGAGGTAACGATTATTAATACAATATTAATGCGGTAACAAATTGGAGTCCATATTGAAATGTCGGATACTGCTTGTGATTTTTGTTACACGAACAGTATAAATTATTTTTGAGTTAGAAATGTTATTCACTCGTACGTTTTAACTGTGATAAAGGGTTGTCATTACATAACGTTCCGGGATTGATCCCCGGTTAGGCAGATGTTTAAACTATAAATTCTGATTCTTCTGACACAGTCAGTTCAGCAGCCACAGTCAAGACAATTAAGCTTAAACTACCAGTGTAAAATATCATTAGTTCCTATT
>DWTU01002465.1:0-11462 GCA_018251515.1 Cecropterus confusis | reverse complement strand
CATGAACGCACTCCGCTCCGCACCCTCTTGTCACATCATGTTACACTTGATTTTGAAACGTTATTTATGGATGATAACATAAACATTTTTATAAATATGGTATTATTGTGTCTGGCCTATCCTGCACATACAATGTTACACAGAAGAACCTCTAAGGTAACGTTAAAAATATTTAGTACCATACACATTTATATGCTTACATAGTAATGATAATTTTTAATCATGTTACAGATACTATTTTTTATACAACACCTGATTTAATAGAAACAAGATAATTGGCTGCCTCATAACACAATGTCTAACCTGTGCTTTACAGCTACAAAATATTATACAAGCTTTAGTAGAGTATAATGTATGTGCCACATTTTAATTAAGAAACACATATTTCTTTGACAATGAACATTACTTTGTAAGAAAGCATGAAAGCCTGTTTAAAAAATAAATTGAAATTGATCATGAAATGATAATGTTAGACATGAATATAAAATACATGAGATAATTTTTACACTTCACCTTAAGATACAACAATAAATACATTTACTAATATACACTTTACCAATTTTAATCAATTCTGACTAAGTTAAAGCAAGTAGTTTGAGAGCGTACGCAATCTTAGCTAGATGCTTGTGAGGACCTTAAGTTATCTCAGTGAGGTTGTACTTCAGACGCCTCAGGAGTGTGGTGGTCAATTGAGGAATCGGATGGACATCTTTTGCTCAACATCAGTCCTTTCCAGTGCCCGACAGAACTCTTCAAATGAGATCATCTGGTCATTGTTAGTATCAGCCTCGAGTATTGTGCGCTCTGCAATGCTTGTTAACTGCTCCTCACTGTTAATCAGTATTTTAAAATGCATTAGATTTGAGTTATTTGAACGAACCAAAAAAAGTACAAGAGATTGACGTTTTTACTGCCCTGTGTTTTAATGCATGCAAGTGTCAAAGTCATATTTATTTGACAAAATCGTTATAAAAATGGATAAAAACGTTATTACATGGATTATGATATATTATGATCTCATAATGACAATCATTAACATAAAATTTAAAATGATTGAATTTGGAAAGAATAATTACAATTCAGTTTTTGGGAAACAATGTGACATTTAGTGTTTAAATTCAATATTAAAAGTGTGAAGAGATATAATAGTTCCTAATACCCACCTAATATTTACACCGACCATCATGTGTAGAATGGCAAGTAATTCGTCCCTAGAGATCTTCCCATCATTGTCTAAGTCGTACATGGAGAATGCGACTGTAAGAATAATTAAGATATAATTAATAAAATCCGTTGACTAAGATCACATTATCTACCAGATAACATTCTAAATCTTTGTCTTATGTATTCTCTTAAAAGTAAGATGAAAAAGCATTCAGAATTGCCTCATTTTTAGCTTTTTATTACAAATGACAACTTTGTCTAAAATTCTAAATACAATTGATACTTTGACTAAATATTATCAAACAAGTAAATAGTACTAGATGTATGGGACGAATTCACTGCAGGGAATCAATCATTTTGAATCATACAAGTACTAACATCTCAACTTTTCCTCTCTGCTGTTGAGTCTGTTTTCCCTATTCTTCCTGATTGGTCTGAAGTGCGCCAGAACCCTCATGAACTGCAGGAAGTTGACTCTGTCATCGTGGCTCTCTGCGAAGAACGAGTGTACAATCCTCTCACTCAGCGGATTGATGGCCAGTTCGGGGATGCGGAGGAAGTCTTCTCTTGAGAGGGTTCCACAGTCGTTTTTGTCCAATGATGTGAACCGGGAGTATAGACGCTCGATCTGGTTTGGCGTGACTAGAAAAAATCATTTATGGATAAAGCACCAACTAATAAAGTTGTAATCATTAGGAAAATGCACATCGGTTCTGTAAGTGACAAGTGGGTAGTGTGACAGTTTTTTAAGCAGCGGAGATAAAAATAAAAGCGGGAATACCTTATACCACAAAGTACGGAATAATAAATTGTTATTAATTATTGTAGTGTAGAATGTGTTCCAGTTTCCCAAGCAGATAGTTTCAGGTTTGATCATCGCGATCATGAACTTGTGAACCTCTTAGAACCTCTTTAACCTCAAAAGTTTCTACACATAATAATTAAGAATAATATTTAAATTTACTTATAGAACTTGGTTTTAACAAAAACAGAAACAAAGAGTCATAAATTTAATAATGCTTTTGTTACTAAATTATCATTAGAGTTATTACTTCCTGGAGTTTTAGTGACTTCTTAATGCTTCAATGCTTTTCCTCATAGCCCCACATAAGTATTTTCCAGAGACATGGGTGCCAAATATACAGTTCCAGAACAAAGACCTAAATTCATCGCTCAGATATTTGCGGGAATATTGATACTTGAAGTGTTAATTTAACAGGTACTTATGCAAATTACAACAATAATTATGTATTTTATTTTTGATACTATTGGCCTTTTAAATAAAATGTACCTTCAAAAAATTTATTTTCACAGAAATATACAGGATCTTAAATCACAGAGTAATTGCTGTTAGGTAAACTTTTACAGTGGCAGTGTTAGAAACTAATGACTTAAATGCATTATAATTAAATCAATCTGATGAATTTTTAAACTTCCAAAGTTCGAAACTTTAATCAATATTTGAATATTTGGTAGGCAAAAATTGGGTAAACTGATTATTAGTGCAGGCATAAAATAATAATGCTATTAGCTGTAGGAGAGTTATCTCTGTAGTAGGTATAGATTAGAATTCTCTTTCTTACAAAATGACAAACATAGAAATGCTGCAACACAAAGGCTAGAAACAATATAATAATGCAATTGACATGATAAGTTAGCAAACCCTTAAGCCACAAATATGATATGCACTTTAGATTTTTAAATCTTGTAATTAGGATCTTCCACAGAGCAAATTGGCCTGGCAGTGTGGATGTATTACACTGGCCAAGAAATTCACAAATTCCTTTATATAAACCTCTTCAGGGATTGCCACATTCTAGTGTACCCAGAAAACCTACATCAGTGGAAGAAAGTTACTTTGTCCAATCTTTCATAAAGATTACCCGAACACCAAGGCCACAGAACTAAATACTTTACTTACAGCCGGTTTCTTCCTGTATCTGCGCAATTTCCTCCTCTCTCAAAAGCAAAGATGATTTGTTACCCATTTTATGGTAGCGAACTTCGTTCTTCCGGACCCGACCTTCGTCGATAAAACTCACGATAAACTATAAATCTGCGCTACAAAAACAATTGATTTTGCACAGTTCGTTTCACATTAATCCGATGCTAATTGTAGGTTAGCTATTGGTTTTACGATGCAAAACTGTTTGAGATTGTTACTTTAAAACATGGTTACTTTTATTAGTTATAGTGACTAAGGAATAGAGTATGCTACACAATGTTACGCGTGGAACGACCTTTGAATATGTTTCTTTATCAATAAAATTGTGATATGATGACAACTACAAATTGACAAATAACATGACATATGAATATGACGTTAGCAACAGTGTTGTCAAGTCTGCGTACTTTTCTTTAAAATTAATTTAAAGTTAATAAAAGTTCGGATTAAAAGTACTTCATTGATATCAGTTAACTATACAACTTACAATGTTTATTATGACACTATATCATTGCCTTGATTAATGCATATTTATTTATAATAAACCTTTCGACTTAGAATATTCAGCTATATTAATAAGGAGGTATTCTCTGTAAATAGTATCCAAAGAGTAAAATTGATAGTATCTATGCGTAAAATGCCGTTGCTAAGTAACTGAACTCCTGAAATGCTGAAAAAATACAATATGTTGTGATATTTCAATAATTAATAATTTAATAGAAAAAGGTATCTTAAATCGTGTAAATATGAGTGGCATAATAAAATCAAACTCAGAATCGTTTTCTGCTGAAAAGAAATCTGAAATGGACACTTTAGATCCAGTTCTGGAAGTGAATGAAAATATAACTAGTGAAGTTTTTGATCGACCTTATGAAGAAGCTTACTTCGAGGAAATACCCCCAAAAATATTTGGTCTAAAAGATGTTACTGAACCTCTTACCATAAAATCACTTAACAATGCCATCTATGAACTCGGGGTAATAAACTTATGCTGGCCAGAGATATCGGAGCCAGTATTCGAAACTAGAACGTGCTTTCCTAAGAGTTACTATACTAATAACACAAAAGAGCGTCTTTTATTAGCATATGCTGAAAATTTTAGACGACAATTCCATTTTCATTACAAGTCCCGCAAGCCATTGCTGTTGCAAGCTCCTAATGAATGTGGATTACAGGTAGGGAAATATAATTATGAGTTTAGCTACTCAATACTAGATGGCGTTAAAAGGCTTGGTTATGGTTTATTAATGAACGTTGTATATTTAAGACTGAAGGCTGACAAATTACATACCTAGGGTATCAGCATTATTAAATTTATAAAATAATGACCTTCCATATAATATGTATGTTTTAATTTATTAGTGCCCGGTTAATTTGCCTTCAGTATTTATGAGTAATCGCTAGACTTACTGGATAATATAATTGGTAGATAACTACAGTAATTCAATCTTTGCTAAAAAGCTTACCTATTTTACTTTTTTGTTAAGAAAATGGTGTGTACGACTATACGGCCTACGAAACTTTGCTACGCTGGCACAAGTACGTGGCATGGGCTTGGATCACTTCTTTCAGAATACTTCGATTATGAACCCCTCAGCAAGCCAATGCTTCATGTAAGTTTTTATTGTATTAATTAATTGCTAATATTTTATTAAGTCTACTGCCTTCTAGATGGCGTTAGAAGTAAGATTTTCGTCGTGAATGGTCTTATGACTTTGGGACATTCGATCGTGATTAATTTATGCTTAATTAAAATAAGGTTAAAGGTATGTTTGTAAGACAAAAATAAAACTCGGTCATTAGTTAAAGTTTCAATCAAATTTAATTCTTCAACATTTTTAAGATCACAAAAACTTTGTGTTAAAGGAGTATCATTTTTATAATCCAATTTTCAATTTTGTACAAAATATCTTCTCTCGAATAGTTTTCCAGTGGAGCTAATATAATTAACACGAAATGCAAATCAACTATTCTAACTTCAGTGGAAAGGAGACATACAGCATTTGAACTTTTTTAAAAATCTTTCGCACTCTGCGATTTTTTTCGCAACACCACACCATTGGACAACCTTGTAACATTACGATAATACACTCTATTAATTAGGAATGTACTTACAATATTAATAATCTCTCAATAATTTATAATTTTGATCACAGTGTCCTTAACTGTTAACTTTAACATATAATACAATTCCGAGTCGAGACATACTTAGATAATGTCTACCATATAAAATACTGAGCAATAGAAAACAATTAGACGACCACGAGTGTCTAGCACTTGCCACAGATTCACAATCACACTACATAATGTAAGTAATAATTATTTTTAAACTATTGGGTTTTTACGCGCATTGGGTATGTAATTGTTACGTATTTTAAATAATATGAATTTAAGAAATATCAACTCCACACGTTGTACGTATGAAGTATATTTTACAATAGTGTTATTATCACTCCGTGGCCCTAACGCAATAGTCTTTTATATCTTAACAATATTACCTTGTTCGCACGATTGGCACATCGATCGCATCCTTTCAATATTTGGTATAATCCGTGACACAACTCCTCGACAAACAGACAACCCGCGCCAACATCGGTAAACGGTCGAAAGGACGCCGTGACTTAGCATTTACTTTTGACTTGAGGTAGAACATAGGGATCCAACTACTATAGTAGGGTACAGCTAGGAATGTAATCGTCAAATGGCAACGTACAGCGGTACTACTTATTCTAATCACATAACAGATCGCGTGCATCGAAAATTAACGTGATTGTAGATCGATAACATCAATTTTTACAGAACTATGTATTTATTTAAAAGTTTATAAACTCGGAAAAAGATCAACTATCAATGTAGTCACTCGACAAAGCATCATAGAGAACAGCGTCTGATCCATAACTTACTTAAGATTAACCTTAAAATTAAAGAAATATAATGCATAGCTTTTCTTTTAGAACAAAGAAATTACGCAAATTTGGCTACACATATCACAAGTGAACGCTTACTAGCGACGTAACTATGTATGTACACACATAATTGAAATATTCCCTGTAGCGAGAGAGGGCGCGTCTGGCGGGCGGCTACTTGCGGCGCGCGGCGTGGTCGGCGGGCGCGGCGGGCACGGCCGCGGCGCGCCGCGAGCGCAGGGTGTGCAGCAGCGCCCGCAGCTGGTGCACGTGCATCCGCGTCACGCTCGGGTCGCCGCTCGCCTCCAGCCACGCCAGGAACTTGTCGCCGTGTTCCAGCGCCTCCGCGGCGCCCGACTCCCACTCCCCGTTCGATACGTCGCCGTTCTTGCCCTCCTCGCTCGAAGCTCGGTTCGTGTTGTTGAACAGCAGGTTGTCGAGCACCGTCCGCGCCTTGGTCTGACTCCTCGCGGTCTCGTGCGTCCTCTCCGGCGCCGGTTCCTTGTTCTCGGCGCCGACGTCCGGGCTCGCGGCGGGCTCGGCCACCCGCGGCTCCTCCGCAGTCGGTGCGCGCGTTTCTTCGGTCGGTTGAGGATGAGCTTGTACGGGGCTCGTCGACGTCCGCTCCTCCTCCACTTTGCCCTTGGTCAGATGCGAGTAGAGAATGTTCTCTGACGATTTTTCCTTTGGCACCTGGGATGCGGATTTGAGCTTGTCTTCCGGGAACGGCATCGCGCCGCCAAACTGCTTGTAATATTGCCACAACCATGAATTTCTGTTATAGTCTAGATGCGAATTGATAGGGGGCGCGGGTGCCACCGGTTTTGGTGGGATCGGTTCCGCAGCCTTAGGGAGATGCAGTGGATGAGCTGTAGTGGTCTGTGCGGTCAGATCGAGCATAGCCTGTTGCGTTTTGAGCCAGTACCACAGCGTATCGTCCACCGGTTGCGTAGCAGCCGAGGAGCTATGATGACTCGACTTCGATCCACTGTGCCGATAGGGGTCCGAGGAATGATGAGACTTGCTGCGATGTTTGCTTTCGTTTAAGTTAAGTACTCCATTGTGTGCCGGCTTCGGAGAGCGCACCGAACGCAGGGCCCGGCTGGCGGGCTGGGCCGATAGGGCGGACAGGCCTGGATTGAGTTGAGCGAGCAACGTAAGATTCGTTGCGATTTCATTGAAACTAAGACCGAGATGGGAATGTGTCAGCCCCGGTAAATGAGCCAAGCCTGAGAGAGGGCTGATGGCGCTCATGGAGACGCTGGCGCCGGGGTCGGGTCGGCGCTCGCGCGACGTGTGGTGCGGCAGCGACGGTTCCGTGCGCTTGGTGGTGAGCTCGACGGGTGCGTCGAGAGAGGGCTGCGGCACTGGCGCGCTGTGAACGGCGGCGGCGGGCGTGGTGAGGTCGAGGCCGGCGGGCGTGGGCGAGGGAGGCGCAGCGGGCGGCGCGGCGGGCGGGGCGGCGGGCGACTCGGTGCGCGCGCGCTTGTCGGGCGGCTCGCCGTCGTTACTTTTGTCGGTGTCGGGCGAGGAAAGCCGCGAAGTCATGTAGCGCAGCTTGTCCTCGTTCTTGCACCAGCCGCGCAGCGTAGACTCGGGCACGCCGATGTCGCGCGCCACCGACGCCTTGGACTCGCCGTCGTTGACGCGCTGGATGGCCTCGATCTTGTCGCCGGGCGTCAGGGCGCGCATCGGCCGCTTGCCCTTCGTCGTCATTTTTGCCTCTCGCTTGCTGTAACAAAGGAAAATTTCCATTGTTAATGTGGCACTATAATTTTAACCGGTCCCCTGAGATCAGTTTCGTGTGCGTGTAACAAATTCGCATTTGGCGCGATAATTAGCGGTCAGACCGTTGACAGCCGACGTGTAAAGTTATCGCTTAGAGCGGTCCCGTATGTAACATTACTCTACATCGCAGACAAAATTATGTACATTTTCTCCAATGCCGTCGCGAATATGTATCAAGTTGTTTCTCAAGTACCTACCTACTTGGTCGACATCGGACTCTGAGGATATTATTTCGAAAACAACGCTTAATTCCTATATTTGATTAAAATGTTCAGTAATCGTGGGCACTGAATACCGAATGTTGTATTTTGTTATATGTATTTGTAAGAAAACACATAAATCCTGTTTTAATCCGGATTAGGTTACCAACTACATTGTCACATAACTTTAATAAACATATACCTAGTCAGGTAATCGGTCGCGCTGTTTGTTTTGTAAAATTGAAACGGAAGTTTATTGAACTCATTTATCGTCGCATCTCGCATCTATTGCACGAATCAGACGATAGATAAAAATCATATTCGGCAACAGCAAAACAATAATGTGTTTACGCGGGAAGCTATAAAGTTACGAAAAGATAAACAAAAAGAAGACATAAAATTATGACCTACGACAACAGTAAAGTGGCAAAAGTTGTCGGGTCGTTGACACGGTGACCTTGCCAGCAAGCGCCGCGCGCCACACTCGGTCACCGATAGATGGCGGCACGGGACCGCAACCGAAAATGTTCGTCGATGTAAATGTTTTTGTGTACAGCAAAACGCGAACTCATAAAAACAACTTTTAAATTGTTTTCGTGCAAACAATTTTTTTGGTGATTGAAATTGTACTTGTAGTCATAGATATACAAAAAATACCTATAATCAATTAGTTGCTTAACGAAGTTTTTACATATACCAAAATAATAATAATCAAAATTCTTATTTCTGAAATTGATGCCCCCTTATAAAATCTGATTAAAAAACTTATAAACGTGTTTACATCGGAACAATTAAACGATAATTTAGGCAATTGTATCATGTTATGAAGCTTTTTGCGGAGTTAATTACGAATTCTGTTTGTTGCCGGATATTCTGTTTATTGCAAAATTAAATTACGAAAAGGAGAATGCGTTGCACGTAGATTTGTTGAATTTAAGTTTGGTTTAATCCCGAGACTTTACCTGCATATTTTAATAATAGTTGCATTTTTGTTGTCCATTTGATACTGTTTTGTGTATAAGTCAAAAAACTTACGGACAGTCGTCTATTCAGCAGTAGTAACGATACCAAAATTAAAATAACTAATTACAAGTAACTATAGCTTATTACCGGTAGCTTATTTATAAGTTATAAGTACTATGTAATTAATATGTAGCAAAAAAATGTTAATTAGACGGTAGTTACACTATGAATGTTTTTAACTCTCAGTGCCATCTTAAAATAAAGTTTTTTGTTTAAATGGTTACAACGAAACTTTACCACGATTCTAGGATTTCTACTGTATTTAAGATTACGATTACATACACCAAAATCGAAACAAGACGAAAATAAAAATTTACGGAACATGTAGGTAAGTATTTTCAAAGACGTAACGTAAACTCTGAACAGACTTACGATATAATATCACGTAAGACAACTATGAGACAAACTAAGCGAAATCATTGATTTCTTTCTGAAAATATAAGCTTTTTGTTTCCATATAGTTTTTAAATGAAATCAATATAGGAAATTGAAATTTAAAAAATATTGGAAATTTTATGAACAGAATAAATTTCATGCGCCTTTAGCTAACTTTATTATTTTCAAAGTATTTACTGTCGGTATTCTTATGAAGAAAAAACCTTCAGGACAGTGAAGAAAAAATCCTCGGATTAGTTCTTTTATTTTAGTTGCGTATTTTTTAAATATGAATGCTCTTGAAAATTGGATCTAAAAATTTTTTTTTTTAAATTATACGAACTTTATTAATACTTTTATTTACTTTCAAAATATTACAATTGTGCAAGTTGTTATAAACAATTTCATACAAGAGTTCCCAATTTATTAATAACTTTTAAATTTTAATATTTTCCGAAAGTTTTTAGCAATTTTCACTAAACTTAAACCTAGACTATAAGGACCATAACTACAACTTACTTGCGAGTCGGCGGCACGTGTGTTGTGTTTACAATTTTTGACAGCTCAGCCGTTTTGCGATATTGTAAACTTCTTCCAGGGGTGGAATCCGACCAATAAAAGTAATAGTAGTGTTGCGCAGTGCGCGGCACGTGCTCAGACGGTCACACAAGAGCAAGACGCGGTTCGGGTGTCACTCACTATCACAAGTCACTAACGGAGGACGGTCGCGGCGCGCGGCGGTGTCGCGAGGCGTGCGTCGCGGGGCGCGCGAGGCGACTGTGTGCCGGTCGGTGATAAGGCCACCCGCGGCCCGGCGGCCGCCGGCCGCGCCTCTCCTTTGTGTCCGTCCGGCGCTCGCCCCGCGCCCCGCCCGCACCCCCGCGCCCGTAAACACCGGCCTAGCCTCCGCACTTTATTAATGCAATTAATTCCCGACGCATCCACTTTCTACTCGGGCCCGAAAGAACTCCGCTGCGATCCCCGAGCCGTGGCGCGGCTCGCGGTAGCAAACTTCTCGAACTTTTCCCGGGCGACGCGGCGTGCCGCAACTTTTCTAAGTTCCAAACTTTGTCTCATAACATCGTCTCGCAGCCGTCTGCAAACGACTAGTTAGCGAGTAATTATCCGAGCCGTATTTTTTCGCTCCGTCGAGTGTATAATGAATTTAATGAATTAAATGAATGAATTATAATGATCGTTCGATTTCGACGTGTTTTGCTATTTATTGCCCGGAGCAGCGGAGCGTGCGCCACCGCGGCGGCACCGCAGCGAATTCGCGGAACTTTATCGCGTACATTGTTGCAGTGATTAGTAGATAACTGTAAACGTTTCCTTCTTTATAGAGTACGACTAACAAAAAGGAACAATCGCTTATCGGACAATGGCCTTAAAGTTCTCATGACTAAATGACGCTACCTGCTCAAATAGGTATTACCAATAAGGGTACGTCGAATTTATTTTTTTTATGAATGCGTCATGACATGAATACCTGTCTACGTTTCATAAGAATTAAACATTGTGTTCCCCTAAGTCAATATGTGTAACATTAAATTGACAATTAAGTTAAAAGGTAAAAACAAGCTAAAGATCATCAAACATACTATATCTAAACAAAGACACGAAAAATTATACAGAAGAGGGTTTTTAACGAAGTATTTCGTAGCCGTAGTAGACGGAGCAAAACGGTGCCCGAGGCGGCTAGCGAACCCACTGCCCACGCGAATATAAAACAAAGTAGGCAGTCACGCACAATCATTTGCACGCACCGTGGCGTGAATTAAAACACGGCTTAGGCACGTATGTATCCTCGTGTGTCAGAGTTACATAATCAAGACTTATTTTATCATTATTTACCAACATAAACCAAGTATTTGTTTTTGTAAACATTATTTTTTCTTAATAATGAATATATTGAAATGAATTTTACGTAGGCCTAGGGCAGGGGTCGGCAACCTGCGGCTCGCGAGCTATAAGCGGCTCTTTGGATGTGAAGCTGCGGCTCTTTAGTTTCATACGCAATAATAAAGTTAGTATAAATAAGCTATTTATTGTTGGCAAGAA
>DWTU01002464.1:0-11464 GCA_018251515.1 Cecropterus confusis | reverse complement strand
AAAATGCTATTCAGCATTAAGTCCGCCTTTTGTCCATTGTTTTTTTATGGTCAATAAAGATTAAATAAATAAATAAATAAATAAAAATAACAAAAAAAAGGGTATAGCAACGTATATGTGATTGACTTCAAATAGAAACAAGGGGTAGTAGCAGGGGCCTGGACCTCAGATACCAGTTACCATCAGGCGGACTGCATGCTCGATTGCTATTTTAATATATATGTGTATAGCTATCAAAATTTTGCTACTCAATGTTTACTAAAACATAAAACAAAACGTAAACCCTTCCTACACTCGTAGCCCCACAGTAGAATTTCTCCTGTGTCGTATTATTATAAGACAGACTTCGATGTGATAATGATACCTTCGACATTAAACTAAATGCAAGAAAAAAGTCAATCGAGATAAGCTTTATGGTACTGGGAATGTAATATAAAATCATCGAAAATTCAATAGGTTTTCGATACAAAAGCCCGCACCGGACCTCCGCATTGCAAATCCTCTGGCCGGGGTCGTCTAGGCCCACCGATTGATTTTCAGTTTATTCCCGCTGACGTTAGTTGTATACGGACTTTAGGCTGTCGACGGGTTATTTATAACATTTGAGTGATTGTGCGGCAAAAATGTACAGGTACTTTGAAATTAGGAATAAAAAGAGGTGTAGTTTGAGCTTTAGTTGAAGACGACCCACGTGGTGGAGCGGTCACCGTACCGGTCTGACACGCAGTGGGACCCGGGTTCGATCCCCGGTCAGACAGACATATGAATGATGGGTTTAGATTTCTGTTCTGCGTCTGGGTGTTTGTGTATTCCTCTTTGTGTGTCCATGGCACCCATGACACAGGAGGAAATTCTAGTGTAGGGCTATGAGTGTAGAAAGCGTTTAAAAAAGTTAAAGACTATAGAAGTTGGCTACTTGGTGCTTATGTATATGCAGTAAAATTACTATGCAGAGATATAAGATGGAAATTTTGACCTTCAACTCCTTAAACCTGATGATGCAGGGTAATGCAAGCCTCGTTTATGGCTTAGGATTGGGTTGAGCTGTAGTGATTTATATTGGAAAGATTAGGTTAGGTTGGAATATAAGAGAAAACATTAAACTAAGCGAACAGGGCTCGGCAGCGCCCTGCGAGCGGGTGCTCCCAATTCATATAAATACAAACCTAACCTTTATTCACCTCTATATAAATTATAAAAGTGTACTATCTACTGTGTATGTAAGAAACCAACATATAGTTAAATATAACACATATTTTTTAGTTTTGCTGACATTGAAGTCAGTTTCTATTTTCTGTTAATTTTTTTTTATTTATCGTTAAATAGACTATCATAAAAACAGACATCCCGACTGCAACTAATAAATAGCGAAAAAAGCACTGAAATGATAAATTATAAGTATATCTATGTTATTTGGTGTGGGATGACTGGTACCTGATACTTACCTAGTATTTTTATTATGTTTCTTAACAATGAAAGCACTTACCTTAAAAAACTTTTTTCAAGTTTTTCACTTTATTTCACAGTGTTACTGCAGACCTACTTAGAATTGTATTGTCATAAAATCTAAAGATATGTTCCAAATTTGTAATATTCATTTCATAATATTCGTTCATTTTTAATATAATCCAATCGGTCAACGAAACGGGGTTACATCTCAGTTACATTCGTATCACGAAAGTGAAACAAAATAAAACCGTTTATATAATAATTAAACAAGTAGACACATCTCTGCACAAATTTTGCAAAAAAACTCTGCACTTTACAAACAACATTAATTATCAAATACGTTCTTATAAATACGGCTACTAAGTGTTAAACAATTGTATACTAGCTATACGTCAGATAATAAAAGAACTTTAAAGTTGGCCCCTTTCATTCGAGACAAAGTGACCATATGCCATACGTGAGCTAGATATCACGTCAAAATTAAAAATATAGTTGTATCGTCTATTTGTAATTTAAAAAATGTGTGTGAGCATTTCACATACGGCTGAAGTTAAACTTAATAATAATAATAATTAATGAAATGTTTCACAGCATTAGGATATTGGGACTTATGTTTTTCAAAAATCATCATAAGTAATTACTGCAGCCCATATTTCGACATCTCATTTCATGTATACTAAGCTTGAACTGTTATAAAAACTACGAAGTAACATCGTTAGCGTGATACAGAAAGAACTACAACGCCATCTAGTTGCAATGCCGAAAACTGCTTTCGTAACGCATTTTCGTTTGATCGAGTTTCAAATCACAACGGTCCTAAAGAAGTTCAACTTCAAAAAACATTTTTAAAATAAACCTTATTTTAAATGTTATCATACCTACGGTAACGAATTATTCTGATACGAAGTATAAAAATAAACTAAAACTATGAATTTTCTGTCTGTTTATTCTGGGTGATCATGAATAGTACTATTCCAATTTTGAATTGACTTAAATCAAAAACATACAATACAATGAGAATAGAAACCTTATTTTCCAATATATTTATTTTTCTCACCTCGCAATCGGTGCCGGCATGTATATGTGATTATAAGTACTTTTTAATAGTACACAAAAGTACTGACAAAATAATAACAATATACATAATATGGGAGTGCGTAAGGATGAAGCCGCGGACGGAAGCTCATCCTCTATACTCAATAGACAAACCAATTTATTCGAGAGCAATACATCTTTCGGGATGCAGAGCCTGAAAGAAAGGGTTCGGGGGAAATGGAAGGTACATTCAGTACACACTCGCAAACTTATCTTTACGGCCATCTTTTATTACTTCGTCCCTATTTCGTTTATACTTTACAAGAATTCGGTCAACAAGATGTATTCTGACCGTAAAGTTAAGTTGGTATTTCAAAACATTGAAGAACGCTAGTCACTCGGTCAATGTTGCCGTTTCGAATATTGTAGCGCTATTTTGTTTGGCATTGACATATTATTTGATAGCTAATGGTCTGTAAAAACACGCATAAGATTGAAAAGGGTTAATCGTAAAAAAATAATTTATTATAAGTATTTATTTGAGAGCTACTGGCGAAGTAAGTTTTGTTTAAACGTTTCAATGTAATTATATTACGTCAAGATTATAAATAAATTCAGACATATTACAGTATTATAATATGGAAGTAAGATAATAACCTGCAATCCACCACCGCCATACCTATTTCTGCCTAATAACAGCAGTGTTATGCGCAGTGTTCTGGTCTGACGGTGTGGTAAGGGAGACATAATTTTTCGAGGCATTCTATCTTAGTCCTCAGAGCTAGCAACGCATCTGTGAAGGACCTCAGATAAGACTTGCTACGGTATCTAGGTAGATAACAAATGTCGATGGACAGAATAGCCATTTTTATTTTTATGGCATGGAAATAGCCAACGAGCATGCAGCCCACTTGATGGTCAGTGGTGCATACACTGCATGCTCGTTTGCTACTTTCATGCTATAAAAAAAAGCGTTTCGTCCACCGACATTTGTTATCAAACTAGATACCGTAGCCAATCTTATGTGTGATCCTCCACAGATGTTTTTCTACCCCTGAGGACTAAGTAGAAATGTCTCATATAATTCTACAGTGGAACAGTAGGTACTTTACAATCCAGTTCAAAAAAACGCTTGACATAGTTTTTTTTAGACAGAAATAGGTGAACAAGTGATGCTTTCGGGATCTAATTCTAAGATTTTTACCAACTTCAACATTTGACAAGTAGCAAATACGGTATCGTAATAAATACAGTCTCAAGAAATATGAATTATCTTAAGTTTAAAAGATATGTCTGTATTGAAACTTTGCTAAGTGCTTTTGTATGTACCGACTCAATTTTACGTGAACAATCTTCATACCTGCAAAGTTCCTAAACAAAATAATTGCCTTGTTGTAAAAAGTATTTATGAAGTTAATTTCGCTCTCTCAGTTTCTTGATTTATTTATTTGAGGATTGTTTGAGTTTCAACTAACAATTAAGTTCTTAATTCACATTTTAAGCTGTTAGTTGTTCGTAATTTAATTAATAATGTGAGCAAATTAGACTCAGCAATACAAGAGACGGGCCGTTTTTTAGGAACTTCAGTCAAATGTAGTTTGTATGTAAAAAATCGGATGGAACAAACAGGGCACAATTGGTTTGATTTGCAAAAGGTCTTTATTTGAGTATTTCTTTAGTTTAAAACGGTGTAAAATAAAAACATATTTATTGAAAAACAGATAATTTAATTCGTTTTTCTTTGTTTGAATTTTTACCTAATTCTGAGATTAGCACAAATATATTGTATAAATTATTTGAGTTGATATACATGTTACTGTACTTACAAACACACTTGTTTAGGGTAATGTACTCCAGAAGCTAAGCCGATGAATTGACGGTCACAACATGGTGCGAACGGGAAGGAAATGACAAACACATTGCGGTGGGGACGGATGAGATAATTACGACCTTTTATTTGTTCCTTTATTTTCTTCCCTCCATTATAAAACCACGGAAAAAAAGCGTTAAAGCAAGCAGATATCTACCAGTAACTCTGTGTCATTACCAAGTTCTCAAAAAGTGAAATGCACTGTCGTAGAATATTTTTCTACGGAAGTTTTATTAAAAGTTGACTATCGTAGCGAAATTCAAACTTTTAAAATGATATTGAGCTAGAATTTACGTGCTT
This sequence comes from Cecropterus confusis, assembly GCA_018251515.1. Lineage (NCBI taxonomy): Eukaryota > Metazoa > Arthropoda > Insecta > Lepidoptera > Hesperiidae > Cecropterus > Cecropterus confusis. The sequence continues at coordinate 6,810 of DWTU01002464.1, read as the reverse complement.
CGATAAATAACGTAAACGTTATGGAAAAGCAGGAAGGAAGTGAAACTAATTCCGAAAGATTTATGGAGTGAGGGATAATTGAGTCCATTGAGCGACGCTGCCTGCGCGTAAGTGATTTGTACGTATTCGTAAGTGTTTATGTAAGAATAAATTATGCGAATGTGAAAACCTAGAATGAATGTAGGTATGCCCAAATGGCGTACATTTATCAAAATAAATATAAATAAACTGCCTTATAAATTTACATTACAATCTTACAAGGCATAACTGCCAGTATGAACGTCATACTTTATCTTTGATAATTATTAGTTTCTATCACTTGCAATGACGTGAACAGTTATATTTATGTAAAAGTCTTTTAATCCACTTGATATAGCAAATTGGATGATGAAGTTACTGTAGTAAAAGAAATATTTAACATTATATTTAAGTAATAAAATTGTCGACAGACAGAATAGAATTGTTAACAGACTTTGTGTCGTCTGGAAGAAAATGGAACGAATTGCGAAAGCCTTGTCAAGTGGATAATTGCAACCTTTGAGCCACGCCGTCTTTCATTTCAACACAACTAAAGCAGTATAATTTAGCTTTAACATTCCAGAATATAAGATGACCAGATAAGATGATCACCATTAAAAGCAAGTAAATAGTAATTAATATTTACCTCACAACAGTTCTGTAGTCATATACAGTAACCATTTCACGTTACTGTATATGACTACAGAACTGTTTATATCTACAGACATTGAACATGACAGACGCGTGTCGTGGCAGACAAAATAGTATTCTTCTATACAATGTGTGCTTAATAATATGTACAGTAACCCTGTCGTACAGATGCAGGTAGTAAATGTCATAATATTATTTACAATTTATTTTTTTAACAAATAGAAACCGAATTCTATGCTCAAAAAATAATAATAAGTTAAATATATATTGGTTTCTTACATACATAGCGTTTGCCAAAATTCGCTCCACGCTGTCGTTTGCAGCACCAATAAAATAATTCGTAGCCGAACAATTATGTATAGCAAGGAGACGATCGACTTCAAAGCGATTTTTATCTGTACTAATATGAAATTACGCACACATACATCTAAATCGAGAATCTAACACTAAAGTTCATAATGTTCTCTTTCTACGTTGACTGATATGTTGATCAATGCAGTGCGCTGTCATTTAAGTCATAGATATTCGTGGTACCGCCTCGACGTGTTTTAATAGATAGTCATCTCTCCGCCTGATAAGTAAATCTTATCATTACATTCACTTTTACGCAAATGACAATTGAATCTATGAGTTCAGCGTTCACTAAATCATACCAAATGCTTTAGCGATCCCATTAAGAATCCACTTTGCAAGATATATCTATTCCCATTAAACTATGATTCTAATATTGTTAATACTGAACGCATGCATGTAATGTTGACATGCCTTATGCTATAAAAATGTATCTGCCGATATATCGTACTTTACAATGGCTATTTAACGTATTAGGAATAAAGACTAATGATTAGTTCCATCCAATAAAATCATGATATTTTCCATAAGGTTTCCATACGTTAAAAAGACTAGGTATAGATTTGTGCAAGCGCGCTATCATTCGCAAAAGCGAGTTCTAAATCTTAGAGTATTTTGGCTCCAGCTTCCGGGTTGTGTAGGCTATGTGTAATATTTATGATATCTATAATATAAAAATATTCTTTATATTATCTGTATTTTAGAAACAAGTAAAAATGCTTAGGAGTATGAGTAGGTATGTCAGCAAAATATCATTTTTGAAAATCTATTCAGAGTTACTGTACGCACTTAAATGCACTCGACATTTTTGATTTGCCCCGATATGTTCGGGATTTAGCCCAATAGACGAAAGCATGGACAAAATATAACCACAGTATTAAAAATCCGTAATGAGAATATACACGAGCGAAGCCATATGCCTGAACTAGTTTCTGATAAGACACGTTCATTTAACTGTTATATTACGCAATCCTTGTGTTTAAAGCGGTGGAGCAAGTTTCAGTAGCTTCCGACTTGAATCAGAAACTACAGTTGCATCAGATAAAGTTAATCTCAAAGGAGATGATAGTTAATCTTGCGAAACATAAATTTAAACGCAAACCAACGATTTTTGCTAGCATTCAACGGAGAGGTACTAGCGACGTAGAATTCGGTTTCTAGCGTGAAGCAGTTCCTACGTTTCGGTGGAAGAGTGTGGTTGCTGACTCACTTATATATAAGGCGACCGTCTTAGACCTCGGCAATAGAAACGCAATGGCGATTATCGCAATAAAAAGGCATATCACATTAATGTTAGCTAAGAAAGTTAATTAATTTCTGGCAATAAAACATAAAATAACGAATTTGTTCTTAAACTTCTAATAAGCCACAAAAAAATAATAATACAAGCTATTGACCTCTGTGTGCACAGCCCCATCCTGCTACACCCAGGTGAGCGGCTGGACCCACCACACCGTTTGGTCTCTACGACGATATACGACCACATATATCGATGACCTTCTTGGGTTCATCTGGCTGGACGATTCGAGTTCCCACTCTTACCGCCCACAGCCCCGGAAGCCCCCTTTTAGTCACCTTTTAAGACAGGCAAGGAATACTGTAGCCCTATTCTGATCCCGGAAATACAAGGACTACGGAGTGTATACTCCGTAGTCCCTGTAATTCCGGGATCAGAATTTACCTACGGGTAAGAAAAGGACATAAAACTTTAATAAAAATTTTATAAATGCGATGCTATATAATCCGCAATACATAACCTATGTAAAAAATCATGAGCGCAACATTCTAACTACTTTCAAAATTTCACTATTCTTCATTATTCATTAAAAGTGGATTCCCTACGTACAAAATTCATGACAATATATGCCGGGACAATTATGTGCCCGCATTTCTAACTAGCCTCTAGTAAAGTAGCTCGTCTGAACAAACGCAAGACTTTCCTAAAGTACGGCAAAATACTAACTTCGTCACCAAGTCGGTTAACGGCTTAAAGTTCTCACACCAGACGGGATCTCAAAGTCCGGTTTAGATGACGACAGTTTCTCGTATCGTCCTTTAAGAAGTATATGGCGAAAACCGTCATATATTTAAATTAGTGATGTGCCGGAGATCCGTATCCATATCTGCGGATATCCGACATATGATAAAGATCTGTATCCGTATCCGCTACTTTTTGGTCGGATCTAAAACGGATCTTTTGTACCTATTATTAAATTCATATTATTTATAAATTCATTCTATGTACAAAATTCTATTTAGGCGATTAGGTAGCAATAAAATAATATTAAATTATTATTGTTTATTAATATCACATATTTACTTCATATTGCAAAAATATTGCTATCTTAACATTATATGTTAGTACATGGAATGACAGCATACTTTGCAACGATAGGGAAAAACGTTGACTTGACTTGAATTATTGTTTTAAGGAAACGTAATTAACTCGTGTACTAAGGGCACAGGTCAGAGACATGTCAATAAAGCAACTGTCGCTTCAAGGACACGCGCATCAAGCAAGTAAATTTGTAAGAAAGTTTAGATCCGTATCCGGTAATCTAGACACCAATGATCCGTATTTTTATCCGTATCCGCGGATCTATTATTTTAACGATCTAATATATCTCTAGTTTAAATATGAAACTATATCTGTAAAAACTATACCGTCCATGGGCATATGCAAGGTTGAGGTTACTCAAAAAGGACTGAATTCCTAGTTGAAGTCGGTCACTAATCCACTGCTATCCTGAAGAACTAAATTGGATGCCGCACTTAAGTGGCAAAATAGAAGAAAGTAGCGTGTGACACTATTATTAGGCAGAAATGTGTGTGACAGTGGTAGTAGGTAGTACCTGCATAGAGGAACTACAAAGGGTTGTATAATCTAACCACATAGACGTAAATCTCGATTGTATGTCATGATGTTTATATTCGACCTCTAGAATAAATTGCTTGACAATTATGGATGATAAATTTTGAGAACAAGTAATTCACGTCGTCTTAATATATCCCAAACCCTAATTTCGTGACAAAGCCTCTTAAGATATTCTCGAACCCTTACTAAATCAGTTAAAGGAATTTCACGGCACAATTAGATACTAGGGCTGATTTTGCTCAACGGATTGTCGTAGAAATTTAAATGAACCGCGGCTATGACCAGGAAGGCAAGTATTAGCACATGCTTACATAGTCGTTATTTTCGGTATAACAATGAATTAATTATACACCTTCAATATCAATTTATATATAATTGAAAGTAAAAGAACCTTATTGCTTTTCGTATCTTAGATAAGCTCGACTAGGTCTTGGGTATTAAGACGTTAGTCATCATTCGTGAAAGTAAAATTGAAAAAAGAATTAAACTTACAAATTGTTCTTTCAAAACATTATTAAGTACAAGCTGAACCCCGCGATTATACCCGCGTTTAATAAATGTAACCTGACATAGTTACATATAGCAGAAATTTTAGACCTTATACAATTTTAACAAAATAGCATTGTTTCAGATAGCAACGGATTTTAGCGGCATTGATGGTGGCTACTTGTGCGTAGAGCGCGCGCGGTTTCTCATTTTTTAATTTTTGTGCGGAATACTAATTACATTTTCTAAACTATAAGTAGCCTAAGTTACGCCTTATCGTAGCCTACGCCCACACCTTAACTAACCAACAGTGAAAGTCCCGTCAAAATCGGTCCAGCGGTTTCAGAGATTACCCAGAACAAACAGACAGACAGACAAACAGACACACAGATAAACAGACGGACAGACAAAAATTTTAGTAATTGATGTTTTGTTATCAGTATCGAATGAACTTCCATATGCATTTGGTAAAAAACTGTTATTTTGATATTATAACCAGACACTTCAATTTTATTTATATGTATAGATATTGTGATTCCTAGGTTCAACTAGTATCATAGCTATCACTGTTCCATTTTATTTACTTCGATTATTTACATGTAAAAATTGTTATAATTCTCAGTTTTATGACTGGACGATTCAGCGACAGAGTGTAATCTTATCGTCTTTTGCGTGGGGCTATGTTTTATTACAAGGAGCATCTGGAGAGCTGGCTTCCAAGTTTGGAGGAATGAACCTTATGATAACGAGTGTAGGAGTGAATTCCATAGTATCACTACTGTTGCCTGTTGCGGCAATTTATGTAAGTATGAAAAATAAACGAGCCTAATGTGCCATAATACTTTCGTAGCCTAGCCATTTATTAAGTAGATGTATCATCCGTAGATGAGAAATTAAATCAAAGCAAAAAGAGGATTACGAAATAATATTGCCTCAATATTAACAGTCATTTACCCTAGGAGGAATAAATTGAGAATAAAATTTAAATAGTTCAACGGTCATATCCAACCGTCAGCCTTTGTGGTGCACTGCTGGACACATGCCTTCCCTAACAAGGTACTTACAAACAGTGACCGTGCTTCTGCGTGACCCCTAGAATTTGTCCCGTCATCGCATCCTATGATATCCATGGGCAGAGAGGGACTGGTGCTGGTCAAGACCGACGTTACTTGACAAAGTTAAAAGTTTTTAGTAGTTTCAAGACTAGAAACGGCAAAAATAAAACATTTTTATCTTTGATTTTAATAACAATATATTTAAGTGTGAAAAGAGGACTTTACGATACTTGTTTCAGGGAGGTTGGGTGGCGGTTTGTGGTTGCCGATTAATTCAAGGATTGCTTCAAGGATTGATGTTTCCCGCACTTCAATACTTGCTCGGAAAGTGGGTTCCAGTTAATGAGAGAGGCCAAATGACCAGCTTTATTGTCAGTGGTATGTAGTACTACTACTAAAGACGGTATTAGAATACTTAAATTAAACATATAGAACCAAATATTTTAATTTTTATTATTGTTGTCCCACCCAGTTGAGCTTGGGTGAAGATCCAAATATAAACCGAAAGTACCTAAATATGTTCCAAAATAACAAGCATTAAGGCAAATACTCAGAATATCAGGGTCATAATTTTATTGTATTCAACTAAAGATATTAAGTATGATTTGGCGAGTAAACTTAGCGGAGAGTTTTTTAAAGTAAAGTTGTGTGTAAAGTCTTACAATCAGCAGTAGAAGTAGCCAGGGATGGATTGTGCCTTAAGCCCTCTTGTTCTGAAGACAGATCCGTATCCAGCAATGACACAATAAGGAGCTGATAAATATACAGAAGTGTTTATCGGGTCAGAAGCGGACGTTTAAAATGTGACAATATCATTATTTTCCTTTATTATTTTGAGTTTTTTCATCAGGTGCTCAATTTGGAACCGGAGCTCAAATGATTGTTTCTGGATACATAGCAGAGTATTGGGGTTGGCCTGCAATATTTTATGTAAATGGAGTAGTCGGTCTACTCTGGGTTGTGGCTTACGTATTAGTGGGTAGCGATAATCCCCAAATATCAAAACTAATAAGCGACGAAGAACGATATCATATACAAAATTCTTTAGGGCAAATTGGAGGACATAAGGTAAGTTTACTGGTAGAATATGAGCTGTTCATGGAGAGCTGTGACTTTTGATTATCACATTGACTGCGTACACGTGTGCAACTTAAATCTTATAGAACAAAAAAAAAAACAAATAATTAACAAGTAACGAAATATTGTAAACCTTGTAATGTAAAATAAACTTTTATTCATTATCTCTTGTTTAACTAAAGCATAACATCTTTTGACCAGGTTGTAATGGACTTGGAACCATTGTGCCTTCTGCAAATTCGTGAAGTATTCTATTTTGACATTTTGAGCATTTCACCACATTGCTCCGATTTCTAC
>DWTU01002463.1:0-11464 GCA_018251515.1 Cecropterus confusis | reverse complement strand
ACACCTATTTCTGCCTAATAACAGCAATGCTATGCGCTGTTGTATTCTGGTCTGAAGGGTGTGGTAAGGGAGACATACTTTTCCGAGACATTCCATCTTAGTCCTCAGGGGTGGCAACGCATCTGTGGTTGACATTAGGTGAGACTTTGATCTTACCTAGGGTTGATTACAGATGAACATGGGCGGCAGTAGCCACTTGCCACCAGGTGGGCTGCATGCTCGTTTGCTGCTTCCATACTAAATATTGTTATTGATGATGCAAAAAATATTGTTATTTATTATCTATATAATGTAATTAGGATCATCTTCGGTAAATATGCTCTGTACAGTTCGTAAGAGGAAATAACTTTTCTACAGAATAGAATTTAAGTACAGTGATCAAAATATTATAACAGCACAGGCGCTTCTAAACATGTGGACAGAAACAACTTACTAAAATCACTAATTAGGTCAGGATATTTACACCTAACAACCATTTATATATATCATAAACACCATTCAGGAAAATAATTTACATTTGAGTTATCCGCTAGGAATACGACAACTTCGGAAATGCGAGTAGAGAGATAATTATTGAGGTAGTTATGACTCCGTTAGGACGATCCAAATACGTATGCGGTCTCTGTACTCAATGTGATATGGCAGGGTGTGGAGAACTCCACTCCAAACTCTGTCCCGTCTATCGGCGAGTGGCTATCAAAGCCCGTAAGCCTAATTAACTGCTAATTTTATTATTATATAAAAAAGGAAAAACCAGATTAAGCAGCTATAGTCTACTAGTTTGAAAATCGATATGTTGAGCGGGAGATCCAGAGTTCAAGTTAAGTATTTGCGTATAAGAAATTAGTGAATAATCATTTACTTTAACAGTAAGGGAAGCCATTATGATGGAACTTAGGTACACGCGTGATAGTTTTTGCTTATAAAGTTTTTAAATGTGTGTGAACATTTGTAAAATTAATATGGATAAATTATTTTATCCATTTAAAAGTTTTTAAATGGATAAAATAATTTATCCATATTAATTGTACGAATGTTCACTTAGTCCGCGTACCTTAAAAATAAATTAATAATAGATATTTAAAATAATATTGTAAAGATAAAAAACCCGACAAGTTAATAATAAATAACTGAAAAATCAAAACAAGCAATGCATCTCTTAAGGCATATTCAGCGTTAGCCATGTAAGCGTACAACAACATTTCTTGTCGTAAAAAGACAGTTATACTTCAGCAATTACAAAACAAAAATATATAAAACCTTCCTTGCTTAATACTCTTTTATTTGTGAAAACCGTAATAAAATCCTTTGCGCAGTTAACAAGACTGACAAAACAAACAGAAAGAAAACAGCAACATTGTTTTATTAATTTACTATGTAATAATAAAAAAAATGGCTCTAACTTCCATACTTCCAATGAGTTATTTTCTTATTCAAATTAAAGCATGCGCTTACACGATCTTCTTGTAAATGTTACCTATGATTTACTCACGATAGGATAAATGCAAAAAAAAAAGAAAGTTAATAAGTATTATCTTTCAATTTTATTGCAAAAATGAACACAAGTTATCGTTTCACTGTTGATACGACTGGGTATTTGGAAATCGTGTAGGTATTGAGTTTCAAGTTGCAAAACAGAATCGACTAGTTTTCTTCACATATTGCATTATGTTCGTTTTATTTTACGTATGTCAGAGCCGGCGAAACACTCAGATGGCCACAAAACAGACACGGTGCCGTACGCACCCATGTTGTTTGTGTCTACCTCTAATCCGATTTGCACAATCAGACCAGACCCAGAACAGGAAGTCTACTGCTTCGTCGGTCTAAAAGAAAGCAATTTAAAACTTTTTTAGGTTCAGTACGGACTCGATAAAAACGGAAACTTGGTAATATGCCGCCGCAGTCTGTCCGTCTGCCACCGGGCTTTCTTGAAAAGTAATAGTTGGACGTTAGATTTTTTAGTTTGTTGTATATCGTACTATGTAAGCTATTACAACAAATATTAACACAAAGGAAAAAATAAAATTAATCGGGGATCCTTCATACAGAAAACCGATATTCCACGGTGTTTTTCGGTTTAACTATTGGGCCGTATATGGTATTTCTATAGCTGGTATAATAAAACATTCGATCAAAAATACTAAAAATGCAAAAAAGTTGAATTTTTTTTGTGTGCTAGTTTTATGTGTTATGCTAGTGTACGCACTTGATTGATTATTGTAATATTTATTGATCCCATATTACTTCCCATATCTTTTCCAATATACTTCAGATCGTTCCGAAACTTGCCTGAGTATTGTCTAAGCCTCAAGCGAACGAACATCTCGTAGCTGCTAAATGGTGGCCATCCTCAGTGCTACGAAGAAGAGTCCGGGATCACCAGCGTAGCGCAACCGAAGTTCTCTGTTGCCCTATCGGGCTACACCCAGCTGAACGACCGCACCGTCTGGTCTTCACGACAGTATGCGATCACACATACAGCCTTCCGTCCCGGGGTCGCTCGACTGGACGGTTCTCTTTTCGTTCGTAAACTTACAGTCGCCACTTACGTAGCCCTGTTATTATTCCGGAACTTCACGGAGGTGTTCAGGAAGCCTAACTTTTACATTAATATACACATTAATTTCTAATTGCAATTCACGATAAAGCATACTTTAAAAATGAATGGTGGAAAATACACATTAAACAGATTAATCAATGCAGTATTCGCGCTTATTAAGTAGAGCCTGGGGACGTCCGCGTACCGGCACAGTGCCGCCGCGCTACCTACGAGTAGCTCACTTAAGGCACGCCAGCCTTCCCATACATATCGTTAACAGTAACTGATCAATTTGTTATATTTACTGTCACTATTATTCCATGAAATTTTTAAAGGCTACTTTACGAATAGCAAAGACTCAGATTTACTTGAATAGAATATTGTAGAAATGAACTTAACAATTCTAGTAGAGCTGGACGCAATCCAAACCCACCGGAAGCTTCATTGAAATCTGATAGATGCGAAATTCCGCTAATGTCCGCCAGCGGTTTTGTTATAAATATTTCGTTTTCAATTATACGTCGACAGTTATAGCACAGCAACAGATATCTTCACCAGTCGCCAAGCGTAGCATGAAAATGACATTTCAAAACATTAGTTCGCAGCATGGTCCTTTATGAGGCAAGTATTTACATTTACTATCATGTATATTTTCTACATTTTTAATTAAAGCAGTTCTTTCAACATTATTCATCTGTATGGGGGTAAAAGCTTAAATTAAGAAAATTGTGAAGTATGTAGAGTCGAATGTGGGTCGTAAATTTGAATCATATTTTGAATAGAAATCTACGATATTTAAATAGAAAATTTCAATTCTCATTTTGACACAAGGGAAAAGGATAAAAACCATAAATACAATTGAAGTATATGATGATATAATTTATAAACATAATTGGTTTTCAAATCTTTATTTGGAAATAAAAAATATGCTATAATTAAAATAACAGTGAAATGAATATTAAAAAAATATAAACTTTCACAACTTAATTAAGTAAACAAATATTTATTTGTTTATTTCACAACTAAATTAGGTAAACAAATAAAGTTGTGTTAAATATAAAAAGTAGCATGCAGATTACTGTCCTTAGGATGAGTTCCCAGAATACTGGCAACATTACCTCGTTGAATAGCCAAGCTAATTCGTTGGCCGAAGTATGAATCTTAAAACAAAGTTAAAAAGGAGCCTGAACGACAGAATCATTTTAATATCGTTATATCACAGCGTCAAATTTATAAGAAACTTTTAAATAGGCATTTCAATTGGCAATATAGAGATATTTTTTAGTCTTTGCATTGTAAGTATACTTTACTTACATACACATAGATTGAACTACGTATTTCTGATTATATATGGCAAAACAAGACAAACTTTTAAAAGACAAAACTAACAATTTTACGTAAAGGACAAAGAAAATATAGAAAAATCAAAGCAGAAGTTTCCCGCTGTTCATTATTTCTTCATCATACCCAAAAATATTTCTATATAAATACTTCTTTAAATATAGGATAGGTATTAGTCATCGGTTTTCACTCAATTTCAAAGTGTAGTAGCATCGTATTGCACCCACAATGAATTAGTTAACTAACATGCAGGGAAAACACGTGAGAATCGATAGCCAGACACCCTATTCATGTAGCAGCGATATTCCAATGTGGGGTACAATACTAAACGGAAAATTCTGCACGTAATTCCCAAGTAAACGTGTAAGTAGTACATGTATGAGACTGTTTGTACTAAGCGTATAACTGATACGGGATCAATAACCTACAAGGTCCTGGGCTGTACTTGCACAAATTGATTGACCAGTAACTGCAACGTAAGATCTACGTCCACGACTATTATATTTATTAGTACCTTACTATTATTAAGATATTTGTACGTAATAGGTATAATAAATATTAATAATGAATAATTGTTTTTCTGTCATTTCAATAACTAACTCATTAAGTTTTTGTTAGAACAATTGAGCATAAGTATTAATTACGGTGGTTCCATATAAATACAATACGGAGCAGAGTTTTTGTTTCTTTGTTCACAAAGATGCGATAAAGAGACTGGCAAAATATGTCATCTTTCTGAATTGTCATCTATTCTTCTATACATCTATATTCTATTCTATACATACAATAAAACTGTAGAAGAGTTCAATTTTGTACATTAAATAAAAACTAAAAAATAACCTTAGGGGACTTCATACAAGTAACATAAGCCAAAAAAAACTTTTTGAATTTGCTGTCTGTCTGTCTGTTGTCCGGCTTTCACGCAAAAACTACTGGACAATCGCAAGCGTTGTTTTATCAATGTCTTCTTGCCGTAGAGTAACTTGAATATCAGGTATAGAAATTAAAGCCAGCGCCATTTATTGTCTACCTGTCAATTTACACATTATTTAATTTGGCGCTACGAAGTTCGCCGGGTCGGCTAGTTATAAATAAACACGTGTAGATATTAGACATATTTCCATGACATAGATAAAAAGTTGACAAAATGTGCAGTCACTTCCTGCCCATTTGTAAATAACAAACCGAGAAATGAGTCAATCACGAAACCGGTTGTCGCGTAAAATAAAGGTCCCTAATTTCAATTATTCGCTCTACATTCGTACAAAAAAGCTTCCGTTATTGTTTCCAAGGGACAAGCTCGGTCACGTAATGTTCGTATTATCCGAGTCGTTAAGGAACGAAATTTTAATAGCATCATTTGTAGGTATCGCTACAAACTATTTGTAGATTGAAATAAAATATTTTTATACGGAACAAAGTAAATTAATGAGATTACTCATCTCGTTAAAATTTATTGTGTGATACAGGTAATGTATGCTACCACAAATTTAAAAAGACTGATTTGCTGCATGCGTAATAAGAAGTTATTGTTTGTTTTTTTTTCCTCGGAAGATTCACTCGATAAATCAACGTTCTACATGAAAAAATCTTTTAAAAATATATATAACCTGGTAAACGCTGCCGCTAGAGCATCATTAATGACAAGAAGTTTGATCTTCTTGTCATGCCGTTACCCGTAAGAAGGAGACAGCACGTCTTCATCCGCTATCTATGATTCCATTCTGTAATGACTCGAACACCACTCGTAATAATAATGTATTAACAAAAGACAACCGCCGAGAACGTTGTTATTGTTCTAAACAACGCGAGTATATTCGAACATTCCGTCGTCTATGACCCTTCTTTTGTTTATGTTGGAGCAAAAAGTCCCAATCGTAAAAATGCGCCTTCTAGTAACGTCTAAATTAACAGCGCAGTTCCGTGGAGACGCGCTTTTTGTACACAAAAACCGGTTAACTTGCTACTCTTTAAAAGATTATTATTTCAACCCTTTAAATGCTACTTTGAAAACGAACAAATGAATAAATAATAAAAATGTGTTATTGTGAATTATTCGTTACTTGTTTCATGTTGCATGTTCTCATTCATTTCAGCAGATTATCAAGTTTCAAGATATTGGGTGAAGTGGATTTTTTCATAAAAATCACTAATAGAGTCTTCGTTTAAAACTCAAAACTTTTTGCTACGTTTTTCAAGGAGTATCGTGAGAATTTACAACTTAAAATCATGAACAAGGTGTCTTAACTTAGCCAAGGAAATATTTAATATCAATTATTTACCATGCATAGTACTATAATTATTAACACATGACAAAATTTAATAACAAAACATATTATTATGGTATTATAATTATTATTTTATTTTTAACCAAAATTGTTTTTCAGTACCACCAAAATATTATAATGATTCTAAGATATAATCTAATATATCTAAGATCTAATATATAAGATTCAGTTGTATCATTTTATATATTCACAATTAACATTACTTAATGGGGAGGCTACCCATACGTAGATAATTTTAAGGCAAACTTATCAAAATTTACCATCTTTTAAGTGAGATAAAGTAAGATTCATTTAATAATAAACGGAACGCTATACTTGAATATAACACGTGTAGCTTCATAACTTCAAAATACTATCAACTTAGGTGACTTAAATCTGAAAGTTTATTCACTGGCGATGTAGTACATATTGTTATCAGTAAATAATGACTTCTGGGAAGGACCGCGACAACGCGGCCATCATTCGGTAATGACCCGACTTCTACCTGCAATATACACTTACACACAATCGTACAAACATTATGATTAAGTGGAAGGAGACTCGGAGCAGCAATCATCCGAGTTCGATCCCCAACATTGTTAAATGACATTAAATTAACAAATTAAATAATATTCTGATTATTGGTCTTGGATCGGTGAGTTTGTTTCTCCTTCCTGTGTATATTTGTTTATCAAAGTTTATTTAAAAATCCTAGTCCTAATATATTCCACGTACATAATTATCTATTTTACACCCTATTAAATTCTCTATAAAAAAAACACCAAAACAGCATAAAAGTTTTCTAAATTTATCCGTACTAACGAAGAAACAATAAGTTTGCAAGTTTTTTAGTCTTCAAATATACATATATAGTATATAACTATCTCCATATTCAATAGTCAATCGCCCTGCATTACATAATTTGTCGTATCGTTCATAAACATAAATTGCCTAACAAAATATCATCGTTACTCGTACAATTATATTGAAAGTACCAACAGACAATTCTCCTTAAATTGTATGAACAACAAACGGCCAGCATACATACGAAAGTAGATAACGCAGGTAGAGGAAACGCGGTCGTTACGCGCGGTGACCGCGGAAAGTCCGCGACCGGCGTCCTTCTGAGAGTCGTTTTGCAGTCATCGCTCGCAGATAACGCGGCATCCTACTGTTTACAGACGTGGGATTATTTTGAACAAAAAAATCGTTCCATTTTGTTTCAAACAGTCTAAACGAACATACGGTACACCTGACAAGTGGTTGCTCCTGCCCATGGACATGATGCATTGCTACTGAAGATTAATTTGGAATGTAGCGTGTAATCGTAACTCTTCTACACCCTTCAAAGCAAACCACTGCTCTTAAAAGGTAGAGAGAAAGGTGCGAGGTGGTGTATATTCAATCGAAGCACGGAGGAATTACCATCTACAAAAAATTATAAAACAAGCTGAGCCCCGCGGTTATACCCGCGTTTAAAAATGTAACTTGATATGCATACAGCCGAAATTGTATACGTTTTACAATTTTAACATGTTTTAAAGAGGACTGATAGCAACTGACATTCAGGGCAGTGACGGTGGCTATGTGCGCGTAGAGCGCGCGCGGTTTCTTAGGTTTTAAATTTTTTGTGCGAAACCCTAATGACATTTTCTAAAATAGAAGTAGACTAAGTTACACCTTATGACATCAGCTATCCAAGAGTGAAAGTCAAAATCGGTCCAGCGGTTTCAGAGATTACCCGGAGCAAACAGACAGGCAGAAAAAAAATCTGTAATTGATGTTTTGTTATCAGTATCGTATATACTTCAATATGCATTTGGTAAGAAGCTGTGTTTTTGATATTACAAACAGACCCTTCAATTTTATTTATATGTATAGATTATATACAATATACTCGTATATTGGATCGTATTTGATGAGGTATTATGACAACTAACTTAAGTAAGTAACTAACCACCTTAGCAAGCTTATTCCCGTGGCTTCGCCCGCATCGGTCACGTTAACCATGGTAATGAGTATCCCATGAGTTAATCCAGGCTATAACTATCTATCTATGTGCCAAATTGGAGCGAAGTCGTACGAGAACGAGATCAGTAGTTTTTTGCGGAAAGAGTAACAAACACACATACATCCTCACATTTTTCAATATTAATAAGATTCTTCTATTTTAAAAACTAGCACTCAATATTAACATTTACATATATGGGAGACGAAATACCTACTGCGAAATAATCTGATTATAACGTTACCAATTACCAAGTGACTGCTACATAATTTGAGTATTCCGATTCTCAATGCCTATATTGCTTGTATAAAGCTACTCCGATACCTTTCCAACCAGTGACCCAAATATCCACCTCAAACAGTTCAATCACAAATTAATCCTTGAATAATAGTCGACGTGTAATATGTCATATGGCTTAGCGATCTAGACCCAACATATGAGTTCGCAACAATTACATTATCGAAAGAGATTAGCTTTCGACCGAATTGTTACCCTCGGGATGATTGACGAGCGCCGTCACCGACTGGTAATTGGCAGCCCTATGCACGTTCGGGGGATAAACGCACGTAAAGTGTAGGTGATAGGGGGTAATATCGTGTATATTACTCGAAGGTTGCAGGGTTGGGCCGTTATCTATGCGTCAGTCGAATGGCCTCGCCGTGTCGTCGCTCGCCGCCGCTGCACTCGCGGATAGGGTTGACAACATTTTTTCGGTAGGATGTTACAGGATTGTCCAAAAGATATCAGAAAATGTTTGACAAGAAATTTCGTACACTCCAGAAGATATATAATAAGTCTAAAAGGCTAAAACATGTTATTTTAATTATATATCAGATTTCTTGCAGTAAAGAATTTTGTCTCTAAAAATATTATCCTTTATTAAAATCGAAATAAAAAAACACTTAAATTTACTAAAATATTAAAAGGAAATATGAAAAATGTAGCATACAACCCCGAAAAATAGTTCAATGCTATATATAGTACTCATTTTTGATAACCGGTGACCCTAAAAGTGATCCGCGTAAATTTGTATAAATTAACTCTACCTACTCGCTCTCTTAACCAATGTTATTATTAAGTGTCTTCTTTTATAAAATAGAACTAGTAAATGTGCATGCAAGCCACTTATAGGTATGTGGCTACTGCCGCCCATAGACATCTGTAATCAACCCCGATCTCTTACCTGAGGTCCGCCAGGGAAGCGTTGCTACCGTACGTTGGACTAAGTTGGAGCGCGTCAGACATATGTGTCTCCCATACCACACCCTTCAAACCAATTTCTACGACTTAGTGATCCAAGACAATGACAAATACTTAGTGCTCCGAGACAAGACAGGAAATCTATATAATATGACATTTTAAAAAAGGTTGCGAGCCCATGCAACACATTGAACTGCTGGTAACCCTAGTCGCGAGTGTCACGATAACAATTACAGAGAAAACTTATTTCGCTGCTTGCAAACGCAGAGCATTATACACCTTATTACACTGTACAGAATCAGGTATCATGTGCAAGACAGGTATGGTCGTCGGCGAGCCGAATACCAACGGTATAAACTAGGGATGTTGTGGAAAATATCTTTCGGATCCGTAAATAGAAACGGATACATGAAATGAAATGTCTCTATTTTGCATAGGCCCACGGGGGCACTTACAAATTGTCAGTTACAATAATTTTTCTTACACAACCCGATCAGAACACGATCTCAACTGAGAAGATCCGGGATGAAAGAACAAGTGTTTCTCCCGAAAAAAAATGTCGTACCGTATCTGTAGATACGGCTACGAAAATGGAATTATTTCGGATTATCTGTAGTTTCGGATAACTTTACTTAGGGATACCAGATTCTAAGAATTTAAAGGAATTCTTCAAGTAAAGAAAATGAAAATAGGTGATGACTGTCTTGATTAGTCAAATCATGGGATTTGGTTATTATAAATATGTGGTATGTATGTATATGTAGTACTTAATCAAAATATCAGCCGAGGAAAATCCTTTCATAACGGGTCAATTTACACACCCACCTATCCGCAATTATCAAAACTTTTTATTGTTTAATCTGATTCGGATAGATTTTTATATCGGATATCCGATAATTTCGGTTACGGCAAAGGAGCTCCATAACATCACTGGTATAAACATAATTGGAGATAGCACCGCGTTTGTTATTCGCAGCTAAGGAGGTCCCAAGATAATGCGCTGAAGTTCCGGCTAAAGGACTCGACAGGACTTGACAAATCAATCCCGATAAAAGAGAAAACAAGATTTTTTTATCTTGCGTCAGAAGGATGTTAATGTTTTTCAAGAATATGCATGATATATGTGTATATGTATGTTCATGTCTTTGGCACGCTCTACAGGTTGACGGAATGTAACATATGGGTATCGTTGGATTCGCCTTAATTGTCAAAATTATACTATAAATAATTTAGAAAATATGGCAAATTATTGAGATTGGTGCAGATAAAAAATTCAACCAATGGGTGGTGCAGTAAAAATACAAAAAATGCAGATACCCTACCTACACTGTGTTTGTCACCGTTTGCATCACTTTACATATTTATTTGGTATATTTCGTTATTGCAGTACATGTACCAGTTAATTGTTTCAATAAATTAAAAAAAAAAAGGTTTATTATCCCTGTAATCATATTTAGACAATGACATTTATTTCTTTACATTTGGGGCATTTCATTACGAATTAGATAGCTGTTGCCCGCGACTGCGCATGCGCAGATTATATAATATAATATAAAATAAATCTAAAATGTAAACCCTATTTTACCCTAAAGGAATAAACATGGATAGAATATCAAGAAAAGTATGTGTGTGCAATTCACACATGGCAGAAGTAATTTATAAATAATAACTAATAACTAATAAAATATTTACGAGCATAAGGGTATTAAGACATGCTTTTCAAAAATCGATTAATGCAGTCACTGCAGCCCATATTTTGCATATAACAAACTTAAACTCTTATACAAGTTACGAATTAAAATCGTTGGCGTGATTCAGAAAGGGATACACCGCCATCTAGTTGTAGCGCCAACATTTGCTTACGTAACGCATTTACATTTCACCAAGTTTCAATTGAAATGAAATATATTTATTTTGCATAGGTCTTCGGTGGCACTTATAAATTGTTAATTACAATATTTTTTCTGACACTACCACCGGATACCAATATATATTTTTATCATCTTGTTTATACATAGGCTATAATAGGTAGCTCCAGTATCTTGCCTTACATTTGACTAAACTAGACGCTTGTTTGGCAAGATACGCTACACTTTGACATTTAAT
>DWTU01002462.1:0-11464 GCA_018251515.1 Cecropterus confusis | reverse complement strand
GCAACGCCTTTGTGGCCAACCTTAGGTGAGACTTTGATCTTATCTAGGGTTGATTACAGATGACCATGGGCGGCAGTAGCCACTTACCATCTGATGGGCTGCATGCTCGTTTGCTACTTCCATACTATAAAAAAAAAATAGACGGTGGTTCCTTGCCAGTTGAAGCTATCTGGTTCTACTTATAATTATAGTATAAATTGAAGTAGTAAACAAGTAGATCGCCTGATGGTATATAGTCGATGACCGTCCATGAACGTGAGCCTTATCAGTCATTAGTACATCACTGATAAGGATAGGATCCCATTCGATTAGTCAAACTAATGAACCTGTTATACATCAGTGCTGGTACTACCAGTGTTTAAATCACTCGGGAGCACACTTGGCACTAGACCTGGAAAAAAAGGTACACTCGATTATCCTTTATACCTGTTATTAGAATTATATACGTAGTTTTGAAGGTGATGGAACCCTTTTTTAGTTCTATTCCAGATGCATCGTCACCACATCTATTTCTAATGACAGCAGTGTCATTTAAAATAGGTAGTCAATGTCAGTGTGTAATGCTGCCGCGTTGAAGAGTGTGGTAAGCTATACTTCTTCGAGGCTTCCAACTAAGTCCTCAAGGGAAACAAGGCATTTCTAACCAACCTATGGCAAGACGAAACTTGTCTAGGGTTGATTACAGATGTCCGTGGACGACAATGGCCCTTACCTTTAGATGGACTGCATTCTCGTTTGCACCTTCTATATAATAAAAAGAAAAAATATATCATTTCATATATTTAACATATTTTTATCTTACAGCGTAAAGATGCCGTTGCAAGAATACGCCAGCGACGCAGTTCATAACTATTTGAACGAGATCGGTGCCCGTGTGGTGGCTGAGAGTGGCAGACCAACTGACAGATTTCATCTCGGCAAGCTCATCCTACAGAGTTTTAAGGACGCGCCAGATTTTCTCCTTCAAGTGAGTAATCGTAACGACAAGTAGGCAAACTTGCGAATAAAGAATTTTTAGCTGCGAATACAAGAAAATGGTCACATTTTTTTTAACCACGCATACTAAAAATGCGCTTTGACTGTATATACTCTTATTATACTATATACTTCTGTATCTAACATATCAAGCGGTTATTAAAACTGATGAGTCGATGGTACATTTAAATCTATAAATAAACCTTTAATGAGTCGACGTTAATGACCTAAACGTGGCATTGTTCTGTTGCATATCAGCCAAGCTCTGTTATTGAAGTGTTTGTTACCGTACATTAACTTTTTGCAGCGTAATTTCGTGACCTTATAAGTCAGATATGTACATAGGTACATTTGTTTTTACCGCTCAACCCTGATGTGTACAGCGTAGATCGACTGAACTTTGAAGCAAATATTTCGTGTACCCCTTAGAAAAGGTTAGGTTAGAATCAAAGTGTTTGAGCGCTTTTGCCAAACCCTATGACTTTTTTTAACGCAGAAAAATCTTCATGCAACATATTTCGCATGGAAAGCGTAAGGGGTATTTACTTAGTTGGTTGTACCAACGAAGTATGTCGGATATTTACCATCTAACTATGTAGCGTTCCTTTGGGCGCTCGGAGTCCGGCAATGTCAACCGGCGCCTGCATTAACGACAGCTACGTCCCGAAAGCGAAGTGTAAGTAAGTAAGTAAGCAAGTAAGTCATGAGATGTGCGTGCATAACGCACACACAACATCTCAAACTCTAATGACAAAAGCAAGAATCACCCGATTCTGTCTCCGTGGGCTAAAACCCCCCTTGCTGGATCAGCTATCGCTGTGTACATGTGTACATAGTCAGTATGTACTTATGAGGTAAATCTAATTATATAATAATTAGAACGACCCGCGTGGCGGAGCGGTCCCCATACTGATCTGACACGCAGTGGGTCCCGGCTTCTATCCCCGGCCAGACAGACTTCTGAATGATGAGTTCAGATTTCTCTTCTGGGTCTGGATGTTTGTGTATTAGTGTTTGTGTGTACATGGCACCCACGACACAGGAGAATCCTACTGTAGGGCTATGAGTGTAGAAAGCGTTCATGTTTTATTCCGGATCCGGTATTCCGGATTACAATACTCACACTACACAATCATTTAAGTATTTCATAATTACCTATGTGCCTGGCATACTTTCTACTAAATTTATTAGTTTATTTTTGCTTTCTTGACGTGTGTCCTCTAAACTGGCCGTGTTGCAAATTATCAGCATTTATTACAACTCCATTCTCATGTGGGCGGTTGAGGCAATCCTGAATATCATTATTGTTGTTTAATGTTGCTTAATCTTGCTGCACTTTGCTATATTTTGAAAGGATATGAAATCCTAAACAACTAGTAAGACGATGTCAAGTGCGCTTATATTAGGTAGAATTTTCTGCGTTTCTCTTATTTAGGTAAAATACCGTATGCGGTTTTAAACTGTGTTTTCATCTACAAAGTTTTCGATTTGTCCTTATGAGGACTTAAGCAAAAATGTAAAAGTCCTCCTTAACGGAAGACCTTTGTTCTTCGTTATCAAATTCATAGAAAAATTAAAGCTGGTCAATCCCACTCCCATCGCCCTCTTCCAGACGAAAATCCTGGTTTCGTCTGTGTCTGTCCGCCCCCCGCCTGTCCATAAATTGCACAGTACAGCATAATAGGATTGCCTGCAACTTGCGACCCCGCAGGGCCATTAAGCCCCGCGAGAAAATTACGACAAGCCACAGGATTGCACAACAGGACGGCACAGCACGGCAGCTCACAACACAATTGGACACTGCACCCACTGAGGGAAATACCCGGGCAAGGTGGGTTTTCGTGAACCGGAGATCCTACACCACGCGGCGATGACATCGTCGAACGTCGCCGCGTACGCTTACTGCGTATGACATACACCTTATATTCATTCTACAACACGATCTCAAATAACAAATGTTCCGAGACAAAGTAGTAAACTGCTAACGTATTAAAAGATTCTGTCTATGTAAAAAACGTAATACGTTCTATTGAAACAGCGGCTTAGAAAGATGGCCTAAGTTTTATATTTTATCACGAGCGTGATAAGATAACATTGCGAATCAAGGACTTATTTTAGACCTACTCTTGAGGTTAAGAACGTCTTTTTACACCGTGAATTTATTATGCAAACATTGGGTGTAATTTTTTTTCATAATTAATATAGATTGAAGGCAGCGGAATCCTTTGTGGTTGGACTCCGGAGGCACCACGGCCACACATATTTCTGTGTAATAACAGCAGTCTGAAACGCTACTGTTTCCTGGTCAGGGTCTGAAAGGTGTGGTACGGCACACATATATAAAATTTAAACGATTTTTTTTAACTTTACAAGTAGGCGTGCCCCATGGTTTGACCTGCGTTTAAAATATCTATTTATACTTAAATATAAAATGAGATTAATAATTAAGATAATTGTTGCTTAATCACGTAAGAACCCCTGGTCCAATTTACATGAAATTTTGTATGGATGTAGCGTAATTACCTGGTCAACTTATAGGCTACTTTTATTTTAGATATTTTGGACATTTTAAAGATGGCGACTATTTTAGTGACTTCACAGACTTGCAATATTGTATTAATTGACACCTTCATATTTTAATTTATTTATGTCCCATAGGGAAGCACGACTGCTACGCCTAGTATTGTATAATTTTTAATTGTAATAATGCTTGATAAAGGTAACTCTATTTAATTTTAAAAGACTAAATGTTATCTTAGGATAGGGATTATCGTGCCTGTAGTTCCGAGATTAGAATAGAGCTACGTTCTTGCCTGCCTGTCGTAATAATAATATACATTATTGTACTCATAAAAAGAGAAAATATTACAAAAAAAATACACCTAAGTCTACTAAGACGTCTACTAATAGGGGCTTCCGGGGTTGCGGGCGACAAGATTGGGAGCTCTACCGTCCAGCCAGGCGACGCCGGGAAGGACCGTGATATGTGTGGTCGTATATCATAATAAAGACCAGACGGAGCGGTGTGGGTGGAGCCCGATGGGGCAAAGAGCTCAAAGGACTCCGGTTGCGTTCCTTTGGAGATCCCGTAGTCCTCTTAGGTCCTCCGAGGACAGCCACCTTGGGGGTTTTGGTGCGGTAACAATACCACATAGCCTGGCGTCGCTCCCGCAACGTCAGGTGCGTTTCGAACGCTTTCCCCTTGAAAAGAAAGAAAAAACAATAAAAAGGACACGGACTTTAAATTAGGTAAATGGATTTAAATTCAGTTGTTTCACTTTGATGCGATTTCAAATTCACAAACAAACAGATACAAAAAATCTATCAAATATAGTAATGTCTATATTATATATGTATATATCCTGTCCTCTAAACATTTTTTACATATGCGATGTAGACACGCAGACCCTCCATTTATTAAATGTATCGATTAAAGCTCGGTCATTTCTATAAATGGATCATGATTGTTTAGTTATATACCGTGACCAGACGTCGCGTTTTGAACGGGACCGTCCCGTATGTCGGTTACCTGTCCCGGTGTCCCTAAATGTACCGTTTTTCGAAATGGCGCCCATGATTTTTTTCGGCCGAACCGCGGGATTATCTTGCGTACTGTTTTTAATAATATGTAAGAATAAAGAGCATAAATGTGTAACTATAAATGTGTTTTTTTAATTATCTTGTGCTTCTGTTGACATACTTACGGCCTCACATCAAATTACAGATAGTACATATCATGTAGACATTGAGCCGTACTGGCAGCGCAAGTGTTTCGTGCTTTCATCTTTACATCTTTACATACCGCAATACAATAGATAAATAAGTAAATAAAATCAAAAATGTTGAAACAAAAAGATCATATAGTTAATTTATAGCTTTTTATGAGTATTATAATTTATATATTTTTAGAATAGTCTATTTACTAGTTTTTATTTGATACCTATATTGTCATGATAAAAAAGTCGTCCCTCCCCCTCTTCTTCCTCTATTTGCAGGCGCGATTTAAAAATTATATAGCCTATATCCCTCTGCAAACTAAGACGATTCTAATGATATGTCATACGCCATAATCCGTCAAGCCGTTTGGGCTGTAGCGCATGCCAGAGAAATGGACATACATAACATACACACACTCGAAAAACATTATCCTTGCGGCTTACGAAGTCAGGTAACAAATCTCCATATTATCAAAAAGAATCGATGTCCCGTTTTGAGCTTAAAAGAAATGGTCACGTTAGTTATAATTCATAATATAGGCTATCGGGCACATTGCTCACATTTAGTGGATAACATTAAAATCGGTTCCTAAATATGGACTTTGTAGCTTAATTTGTATGATAAGGTTATTTGATTTGTAGATGGCGTGAGTGACCTTTGGAATATTATGTGAGTCATAGCGAGCGATTGTCTACAATTCTGGGAACAAGAACGGTTTTGGAAATTATCTTGACTGCTTTTGAAACGAAATGAATGGAATTTTTTAAAAAGACGCTTTCTACACTCATAGCCCCACAGTAGGATTTTCTCCTGTGTCGTGGGTGCCATGGACACATAAGACAAATACACAAACACCCAGACCAAGAACAGAAATCTAAATTCATCATTCAGATGTCTGTCTGGCCGGGGATCGAACCCGAAACCCACTGCGCGTCAGACCGGCATGGTGACCGTTCCGCCACGCGGGTCGTTATTCAAGACAATGATTTTTTATTATATTATTTATTATTTGAAATCGTAAAATTTAAACATTGATTATTCGAAACTTTTAGCTTTCGCAATATTTTACGCGTATAAAATCGTATCCAAAACCCTATCAACCATAGGTAGAATAAACACTTGTTAAATTAAATAATTTGTATAAAATAATAATTAAAAAAAGATGTTTATATAATATCATGTAAGAGATCTCAAAAATTACGAAAACATTTATTAAAAAATTGGTCCTAGCTGCCATTGCATAGAAAAGGATAGACCCTTAAGATAAGTAGGTTATCTGTGTCTACATTTTTACAACGACTCAACTTTTAATGATATGGAACTGAATGATAAAAAGAAAAGAATACTACCACTTACCATTATAGTAAATAAACACTTTTCTGATATCACTATTTTATCATCACTGGTTAGCACTATTCCTATCAATAATCATCAATATAATGTATTTATGCTATTAACCTCAGGTCACCTTGTGTAGTCGCGAGTCGATTTGAGACTAGCAAACTAGGATCTTGAGCGCTGAACAATTACCAAATCATTGAGTGGATACAAAATCTGGAATAACAAGTGTTATTTACACTTCAATGATCTTGAGTATATTAACCTCTAGCATTTAGCGTTAATACAACCAATACTTGGCGTGACGACTAAATAAATGCTTGCCGTAACATTATGTAATACGTCAACTGTAATACGTCTGTGATGTGTACGTTATCAAATATGAATGAGATAAATAACACAATGACAATGCTTGACTGAGATACACAGCGATCAGTGATATTTTTTAATTTAACGGAAGTTCGTGATATATTCACATTTAAGTAGCAAACGAGCATGCAATCCGCCTGATGGTAAATGGTTACTGCGACCGATGGAAATCTGCAAGCAACTTCACATAGAACAGGGGTTCTAAATGAAGCCGATCACAAATATTGCTACTCCCGAGAGCTAACTAAACCTTCCACCTTCTTTCTAAAAAGTATTTAATTCTCTTACTACTTACATTGGCTAACTAAATGCTAAGATATCACTGTGTTTGGATATTGATATTACCGATTCTAATTCCAACAAACGCACTACTTAAAGTCGATCACAGCTAAACAATGGACCAAGGTGAACCTTTTCGTTGCCTTACAATACCTTTGAATGGAGAACATAACAACAACATAATTGTTACGATGACAAGGTATACTTAAAATGATAGTCAATTTTATTAATTTTCTTAAAATAATTATTACAACCTAAATTATTACAAAAACAAAAATCTGACTGCTGAAGGTTATTTATTTCTTTCAAATATCTATACATATAAATAAAATTCAATAGTCTGTTTGTAACATCAAAAGAACAGCTTTTTATCAAATGCACATGGAAATATATACGATACGAATAACAAAACATCAATTACTAAATTTTTTGAAAAAGATGTATTCCACCAATTTCCACAATATTCGGCAGTAAAGCAGCTGGTTTATGAAAACTGAAGTGTCTGTTGATCATCAGCAACGACGCGTTCCTTTGTATATCATAAAGGCTAGGTGGAGTTTCAGTCAAATACTCAGCTAAATACTTCTGCACCAATTCCTCTTGTTTGCGTAAATACCAAAATTTCCACCAAAAATACTCATACATCGCAAAGTAGGCATTACGAAATCTTCCCCACAAACTTTTTAAGTCTATCAAATCTAGATACTCAAACACAACTGTGCCTAATTGTAAAGGATTACCCGTCAAAAAGTTGTGTTTCATACAATTTCCAAATGTCGTGACTAAAACCAACGGAGCCTTATATTTGTGGGCCAAAGCGTAAAAGGCTTCTTGAAAGAATAATTCACTGATAACTAGATCAAAAGTGTTGTCCTTCTTTAAGAAATCACTAACTTCAGTAGAATTTAAAGCAACTTGAGTGAAACCGTATAGGCCACCCCAGAGAACTTTTTCATGAAATTCTTCGGCAGATTTATCAACCATGGTAAATATGTTTGGTCGTTCACCACCTGAAATATGAATAACATTATAAGTTTCGATGCATCCATTAAAACTTCATTGATACGATTTAATACAGAATAGGTATATTGCTACCGTAGCCAAGCCCAGATTCTACAACCTTTTTTACCATTTATTACATTTACCGTAATTTTTTTAACTCTAGAAAGCTGATATATATCAATTTACTAAATTGCATGGTGTAAAATAAAATAGTGAATTTATTTACAAATCTAAATTAGTAACCTGAAGTATTAACGCATTTGTAACCAAGTTTATACTGAAGACCATGAGATTCTACATTTGGAGTTAGTAGTACATTTCCATAAACTGCTCGGATGCATATAATGACATAATTATAAGTCCTTAGAGAATACACAACTTACCAAGAACATCCCAAACTTCAATATCATCTATTATTACTTCGTGGTAGTTAGGCGGTGGATCTATTTCCTTGAAAGCAGTGATTATAGTCACATTGTGACCTCGCCGCGCCAATTCAAGACCAATTGGCCTAACTAGTATGTAGTGAGACTTGGATGTAAATGTAAGAATCACTAAAATGTTCGCGGACTCTACGTAGCTTGATAAGATTGTTACTAACACTAAAATGCTTATAGTAATCTGAAAAATAGAAAATTTTAAAAAGCCTTACAAATATCATGATCATTTGATTATTACTTTATGCCATAAAGCGTTAAAAATTTAATTTTCCTTTAAACAAACCAATTCTGATTTACTGATAATATATTAAATTTGCAAATATAAGACAGGAGAATACCTTAATAATATTTATTATAACATATAATAATCAATGTAATTAGAGTCACCATTCACTCTTTGTCGTTACTTTATCTTCGTCATTAAAAGAAATCATATAACTAAAATAAATGTGTTTTTTTTTTGTTTTGTGATTGGCTATAAATTTAGATTTAATCAACAATTTTATTTTTTAAGGTGCGAACAATGAGAAGTTCGTGGCTGGAATTTAAACCTACGAATTTTTATTTATAATTAATTTCAAAACTACTGACATTTTATGATAAATTGAAATAATTGCTAATTGGTCTCTGTTGGTAGGAAATGAGAATTTTACGGGAGTTTTAGAGAAATTCTTAAAAACTACTTTTCCTCAAGAAACGAAAAGATTGTGTGTATAAAATATATACATATACCAAGTTTATATTTAAACAGTATATATTGTACTATTTTGCAAGATGGTAGATGGTAGAAATGGTCAGGGAGGTACCCTTCTCACACCTATTTCTAGCGTGAAGCAGTTCATGTGTTTCGTTGGAACGGCCTCGACGTCAACTGCCTTAAATTCGAAACGACCATCTTAGTCCTCACTAGCTACAACGCATCTGTAATTGACCTTGGATTGAATCCGGTACTTCATGATATTAGTTATACATAGATGTCCATAGGTGGGCCTGGCCACTTATAGTCAGGTGGAATGCATTCTAGTCAGCTACATTGATTCTGTAAAAAAACTGGCGGCTTTAAGACACCATTTTAGAGTTCCGTATCCGATTAGTTAATACGGAACCCGATTACTAAGTCCGTTTTTCTATCAACAGGCTGTATCTCATGAACCGTAATAACTAGACAGTTCAAATTATAACAGATGATGTATTTCTGTTGCCACTATATCAACAAATACTCTAAACAGAATAAAAAAATATTTAAGGGGGGATCGTATGCAACAACGGTGATTTTAGCCGTATTTTAAAGACAATGGTACGGAATCGTACGTGCGCGAGTGCGACTCTCACTTGGCCGTTTTTTTTAAATATGATACCACAGATAATATCAGTCAACGCACAAGTAAACGTTATTACAAAATATCGACATTTTAATTACTTCAGGTCAAAATGATTAGGTTACAAATGTTATCAGGGGTCACGGTACTGAGTTACCAAATGAAACTATAAACTAATTTACTAACAGGATGCATAATAAAGTGTTCTTATCTTTTTTATGAGATTAACAAAAAGAATACACAGTCACGCACTGAAATGATTCTAATGATATGTCTTGTGTCTCAATCCGTCAATCCGTTTGCGCTGGCTAAAGAAATGGACATACAAACATACATATATACGAAAAACAATATCCTCCTGCTGACGCAGTTGGGTAAAAATGCTGTTTTACCTAACTGCGTCACAAAGAGGGTTACTTATAACAGCAGTATTTGCTGCAAGCAATGCTTTTATAAGGTAGAAATAGATATGACGGTCATTCTGAAGATAAACTATGACGAGTAGGTACATCATCATCGTCGTCGTCAACCTATTATTGTCCCTCTGCTTGGCATGTATCTTCTCTCTAATTGAGTTTCAGACCATGACGACTATAACAACCATTAAAAAAACGACTAAGATTGTACCTTTCTGACCTAATACGACTTAATACTTTTTTTCTTATACTTAAACCTAACGATAAGTCAGTCGGGCTACCTAATGGAAAGTAGTCACCGTCGCCTATGGACATTTGCAACACCAGAAAAGTCGCCAATGCATCACTAGCTGTGAAAGAGAACTCTTTTCGCACCTGTTTTGAAAAGCCCCATGTCATAACGCTCCGGAAAAACCTCAGGAGATAATGTTCCAACCCAACCTAACCCACCCTATATAAAACCCAATAGCGAAATCAAATCCGAAGTCATATCATAGGTAGTACGGCTCAGCATCATCAGGGGTAAGGTATTCTAATTAAAAAAATTCATCATGTATCTTTGCTTCACAATCTTTTTATATACATACATCCATAAGCACCGAATTTGCTTAACTTTTATGACTTAGGCTTGAAGTACCCGCAGCATCAGAGTTGAGGAGTTGAAGGTCAAAATTTTAGTTTTATATAAAAATAAAAATAAAAAATGTCATATTGATGAAGCCTCATCAGGTTCGAGGTGTTAAAGGTAATTTTTTTATCATATCATTTTGTCTTAGATACCCATATTCGATTCAAGTTTCATAAGAATCGGATTTGCAGAAGCTAAGATATATTCAATTAATCTAAGTAAATGCTTGTAAAATTTGAGGGTGTTCTTCAAGTTTCTTGGAATCCAATCATCAGATCCTAACTTGGTGACAATGGGAAATGAAATTGGCCCACAGTTAACGGATAATCGGTGTACATACATAAAAAACACCAACCAAATTGCTAAATAATAAAAAATATTCATGACGAATATCTCTTTTCTTTGAGAAGTCGGTTAAAATACGTTCGCCATTTCATACAGAAGACCTATAGATATTCAGCGCATTAATAACATTTTATCGTATGTATTACATTATTGTTGTTATGTATTTCTTAATCTATAAATCTTCTATACATATAAATAAAATTGAAGTGTCCGTTTTTAATATAAAAAATACAGCCTTTTACCAAATGCATATAAGATACTGATAACAAAAAATCAATTACTAAAACTTTTGTCTGTCTGTCTCTCTGTTTGTTTCGGGTAATCTCTGAAACCGCTCGACCGATTTCGACGGCACTTTCACTGTTGGGTAGCTGATGCTGTAAAGCGTAACTTAGGCTACTTCTATTTTAGCAAATATAATCAGAGTTTCGCACAAATAAGTAAAGCCTAAAAAACCGTAGAGTCACTGTGGTATCAGTTGCTATCAGCCCTCTCTTAAATATTTCTATAATGATAAAATTGCATAAGGTCTACAATTTCGGCTGTAGTATATAACCATGTCAAGTTACATTTTAAACGCGGGTATTACCGCGGGGCTCAGCTTGTAATGAATAATTAGACATAATATATTGAGCT
>DWTU01002461.1:0-11464 GCA_018251515.1 Cecropterus confusis | reverse complement strand
TCTATGTATGTTTTGCCAAATTGACATGCCAACTGATACATACATAATTGTTGGTACACAATTTTTTTAATGCCCAAGGAAGCGGGCACGGGTCTGCTAGTTTAAATATAAATTATTATTATATTGTTAACAGACTTTTTTATAATATGGAAGTAGAGAACGAACATCCAGTCCACCAGATGGTAAGTGGCCACTGTCGTTCATGAACATTTGTATTCCAACCCCAAATAAGATCAGCGTCTTATCAGAGGTTGGTCACAGATGCGTTGCTACCCCTGAGAACTAAGTTGGAATGCCTCGAATAAGTATGTCTTCACACTTATCACACCCTTGAGACCATAACGCAGCAGCGCTTAACAGTGCTGTTATAAGGTAGAAATAGATGTAGTTGTGATGCTTCCGGAGTCAAACAACAACGGGTTCTTCCACCCTTCCCCCACCTTCAGACTACGGAAATGGTGAAATTTTAACTATTTTCTAAGGGACATATAATTTTGAAATATATTATACTTACAAACTAAGGCTATGAATCACTACTATGACTCGTTTACAAGACTGGATACACGCTAACAGTAAGAACTCGTTCACTTCGAGGTCTCCGTACCTACAATGCGGTTCGTATGAAATAACCACGTGGAAGAAATCCGGCGTGAATACTCGTATAGGTACATCGCATGGTGGGAATAAAAAGGAAAAAATTGCATTTTGAAAATAACAAAATCGTGTAAGCATTTTGGGAAGTTTCATAAATAGCGCGGTTATAAAGAGACGTAACATATAATTACGTTTGCCCTTTTCTAGCATATCATTATTTTTAATTCGCTAGAGCTAGACGACATACTGTGTTATTAGAAGCATTTTTAACTTATAACTCAAATTGCCGAAATATTGAATTCGGTCCATTTCGTTTTTGCTGTGGCGATATGACTTAATCAGTAGAAGAATGAGTACATACAATAATTTAAATTTCGTTAAAATTGCATTCGCAAATGATAAATATTACCTACTCATTTTCATAAATTAAAGCATCATTAAATGTTTTCATATCAATATTATTAGCACTAGTGATAGGACCCTTTGTGGTTCGACTCTTAAAGCCACCTGACAAATAGTCGTCGGGATATGCCTTATAAAATCCGTATTAAAGACTGCTATGTTCTGTTCTAAACTGCTTATAGATACCCGTATACAAATATGAGATGCTCCCAGTTAGTCTGAAAAGTAGCAACGCATCTATGGCAATATCAAGTAAGACTCCAATTTATTTGTTGATTACAGATATCCAAGGACTGCAGCGATTTATTGTCGTGAATATAGTTAAAGCTCCTTCGTTACCTCTCTTTCGTACAATTAAATCTGTTACTATAAATACCAGACTACCTAAAATTATTAACTGACAACGGAAAAATGTATGGTAGAATTTTTCTTGTAATTTCTGTCCTGTAAAATTAGTTCTTTGCCTTTTCAATGTATTTTTGGAGCACTCCCATTTTTGTTTTATAATAATTTGCATATATGTATATTTGTATGAATACAGTTATTGTGTAACGCTTGATTTCCTTATTGTCTCCCCTCTCTTCTTTTCTTTTTTTATTTGAAGGCAATATAATGTACTTTAAAATCCATCAGGCTGTTTGGGCTTAAGAATGTGCCAAAGGCATACGAGTACATCAATACATGCGCGTGAAAAACATCCTCCTTTTGGTAGTCAGGTTAAATCAGTCTCAGATTGAAGTATAGGTATGGATGTACGTAAACATAAAGTAGGTTAATAAGTTGGTAATTCAACGAATTATTTTCTATATCGATAACCTTGAATTAAAAAACTGCGTGTAACAGTAATTAATTTTGACGTAATATAATGCGCGGATCTCATACTTTTGCGAATGCGGCATAGGTAGGGTATGTTTTTGTACAAGTGTATGTATATTATTGTATTACTCGGTAAGAAATTAGTCTGTAATCAAATGTGTAAAGTATGTATAAAGTTACATTATTTTTTTAGTTCGAATAGTGTAATACCTTAAAGTAAAGATTTATTTAGAGTTCACTGGTAATCGTTCATTTTGATAATTATGTAAAGTATTTGATATATCAATATGACTGCGACTAATTTTTTAAAAACATTTTAGTATTTTTTTTATTACCTACTAATTATTTTATCATGCAGGTATTAAGAATGGAACAAGGGAACGGATTCGGTAAGGGTAAGAAAAACAAAAATAAAAGAGGTTTATAACATATTTTGACTATAATTCAATAGAAATGCAGATGGAAATAAAGAAACTTAAAGAAAAATGTCATAAACAAGCTTTAGCCTTAATTTGTTTTGTCCGTAAGAGAATAGAGTAGTCATTTTTACTGAAAGATTAACTTAGATTGGAATTAAATTAAAAAAAATTAAATACTTAATTACAACGCACATAGGTACTACAACTTTATACTAATGCCTGTTATATTAAATGACTCATGATATTATATAACTAACATTAAGTTACAAGTAATCGTAGTTAAATGTTCGTTTTAAATACAAAAGAAATTAAATAAATCAGCTTTAATGGTTTATAATTCGTAATGAACTGATAATAAATAATATTCGCGAACTTTATGAAAACGCTTAAAACTATGCTTAACATTAGGTACAAAATTATTATCTTTTAATGGTCACCATGCAGCGACTCCTTATGAGATGGAGAAATCTGACACTAATCACTATAGAATATCTGAGGACACCCACATCCACATTCTATCTACAGACAAATATAATCAAACACAAAACCAACAATGGTTAAAATGCTATTTTATTGATAGTACAAAATCATAGATGCGACAGTATCAAAAATATCAACTGTTGGCCGGTACTAGGATACGAACGGTGAGGTTCCGACGAGTACCCGGTCGGTCGGTTCTATCAGAATTTCTCCTAATCACTTACATTGGTCCCTTAATTAAAACTTTAAACTTTGTTATATAAATATTATAAAATATCACACTTTAAATTCAAAGAAAAAAAAAACTATTCTACGTCGAAACTAATCACTTAGCTCTGTCAAAGTACAAAAGTAATAACTGTGCCAATTTGAATATTTTATTCAAAAGGAGACAATAAATAAACATTCATTCTATCTTGGTCAACTAAAATTAAATATTATAATCGATTTATTTTGTTATAAAGTAAAAGGCACTGATTGTGAGAGGCGCGCGCGCGGCGTGGAAGCGCAAGGGGAAGGGGGGTCCGCCGCCCGGCGCCTCTCCGCCGTCCTATATTTTTTTTATTTATATACTATTAAAGTAGTAGCTTATATTTTCATACATGTATATTGGTACGATATCTCGGGAGTTCGGCAGGCGCATTCTCCGATTTCTGACATTTTTTGCGTAGGTCCGGACGCGATCTCGTCGTGCGCCGAAGCGAGAGGGACTCGAGAGTGCGGTCGCGAGGACGAAAAAAACAATCACCAAAACTTCAAACAGGTTTGAGCTCGCTCGCCCTCATCGTTCGACGCAAAAAGGAAAAATCCTCGCAGACGAGCCGCTTGAGGCGGCGAGCCGCAGGATCGGCCCGTGCTTCTCGAGTGCTGCGTGATCGATATAACTAGCTGTGTTGGTTAGTCTTCGAACACCGAGCGAGCGTGACAGGGCACGGAGAAACACGGGAACTTCGATAGTTGTGCTGCTCGGACATACATACAATTATTTTCCATTTTTTTAACGAGAGAATGAAACCAACAAAGCTCCCGAGGTCGGCGACGACTGATTCCATTTAACGCCTCTGGTAGTATCAGACGTCTGGTGCTGTTATTTAATGCAACGGAATCAGCCGGGCTGAGGATATTCAGTAATCACTAATCAGTAACGAGCCACGTCCCGTCGACGCGTGCCTCGTCCGTATGCGGTGCGGCATCGCAGCTATAAAATAATTATTACAGTTAAAGAGACTCGAAATAAATAATAAATTATTACCTTAAATCCTTAAATATAGATCACGAGCGCCTTCTCGCGGTACGGTACCGAGCGCGGATAGGCAGTACGAAATAAATAAAATGTTTCTATAATCTAACTTTACACAGACACCGCTCGGCGGAGGATCGCATCGGGAAGACTTCCGCGAGCTACACAATAAATATCTAATAATATAAGGTGCCATATACATGTGCGTGCCGATAACTAAAAGATGCATACCATTTATATTCACACCGCAAACTTTCGAGACGCCAGTGTACACTAACTTTACAATATTACAGGGCAAAGTAGTAAAAGAACATCGGCAAACTGGAGATCATTCGTTGAGCGGGTGTGCGGGCGCGAGGCGCGGCGAGCGGGACGGCGCTCGGGCGCTGGTTGGAAGACGTCGAGTAGGCACTAAGGTGACGGACGATCCTTATACGCTACGCTCGGATTGTTAACTTAGGACTAGGCGGTCGTGCTGGTCTAGGCGATCACGAGATCACCGAACGCCGACGAGAGGCGGTTGAACACGGGCAGTCGCTCCTCTTCGGGGTCTGGCGAGTGCGTGCGGCGGAATGCGAAGGCTGTGGCGTGAGCGGGCGGCGACATCGCGGGCGGAGAGTGCGGTGCCAGCGGTGATTGAGGAGCCAACGGCGAATGCGGGGAGCGCGGCGAGCGGGACCCGTCGCTCATGTACGACGCCATCGAGCCGCCGGATGACAGCGACGCCAACGAACCTCCCGGGGACGTCGGCTCACGGCGTCTCGCCTCCTCAGCGTTGTGGACGAAATGGCATCTAGGTCCGTAGGGGCAGAAGCCGACCGAGTGGAACGTGCGGCAGAGTTCCGTTTTATACTTGGGGTGGCGCTGAAGATTGCGGAGTTCGCGTACGCCGTGAGCGAATTGGCACTTATCACCGTACTTGCAGACTCCCGCCTCTTCGAATGGTCTGCAAAGTTCGGTCTTGTAACGGCTGGTGGCGGGTGGTGGCGGCGCGGGCTCGCTAGTGGTGCGTTCGAGACGGCGATGTCCGAGACGGTCGAGGAGACCGGCGAGTGCGCGGTGTGCGGGCACTGAGGCAGCTCTCGCCAGCACTGGATGTTGCTCCCAGCCAACGCCATTGGACACGGTCCCGGTGCCAACAGGCCCCAGTGCACCGTTCAGTGTGGCACTCATCGTCTGCACTGGTCGAGTTTGGTTCTGAAATAGAAAATAAAATTTCGGTTAATTAAATTACATTAAATCATGAATATAATCTTATCAATTAAAAACGTTACCTATTGCTATGGCTCTGTCTAACTCAAAACGTTAGTATTCCGTATCTAAAATGACCACATATTCTAACTTGTTCTATTGGTTGTTAAATATAGTTGGACGATAAATTTCGTTAAAATGCGAAATGTAATTTTAACACGTGCAACATAAAAACCCTTGGAGGCATAACAACAATCTCGACCCTTATTCGTAAAAGTACAATTTTTCCTTTTAAAAGTTCCCAATTCCACAGAAAAAAACGTACACAATCTGGTGAGAAGGGTCGCGTACCTGCTGTAGTTAACAAAAAGTTCCCTAGTGGCTGGTTTTGTCATCTACCTGCTCGGGCACGTCTTCTATTTAAAAATGCCTTTAACGTTAAAATGTTTAATATTTCCAATTAACTGAGCCCTAAATAGGACTGTTAGATCCCCAGGGTGAGTCGAATTTTAATGGCTTCGGCCGTCCGGCATCCTGTCGTGAATTATTTATTTCGGTAAACATCCCCGGCTCTACTGATATTACATGACTTGTTCTGGTTGTAAAGGAATTGTTAAAAAAGATGCTAATGTGGGGCTTTCTTTTGTTTTACGGATCGTCGAACTTGGCTAGAAGACATCACCATAACAATGCTGGTGTCCACGTGAGAGGCAGTTGACACGGCACGCAGTAGTCACAATTGCGGTGATTGTGCACTATTGTTCGGCGGGCGGAGCGGCGACGCTCACTTCGTAGCGTCCGCGTCTGCTGCTACTCACGCATGTGCTTCACATTATTCGTGAAGTATCTCATATTGGACAAATCATTACATTACATATACAGAGACTTCGACAACTAACTCTAACTAGCCTATGTATCTTTTTTCTTATGTGATTAGTTATCAAGTTCAATTAAAGTGATCTGTCACGTGTTTTGTATTAAGATTTTCAACATTCACCTACTATGATAGCGTCGGTAGTAATTTTATCACAAAATGAATACGTATTTAGTAACATTGAGTTGAGATATAACCAGTTTCGAAGACATGAGCTGCAAAAGCCGTATACAGTTTTGATGGAATTTATTCTGGAAACTAGTTTAAGGAACTTTCGACAGTAAGGATCGATTTAGAGTGGTGGCTAGATGACAGGTACGAAGGTCGGATAAGAACGCTACACGGAACATAGGCACTATACATAATGTATGATACCGCATCTTGTATGCGGCCTCAATCGATGTGAATGACACGTCATTGTATATTCTATTCGCCTCTGCCTCGTCCGGGGCTCGTAAACACGCAAACACTTGTGTTTTGGAATACAACAAATTATTATGCTGAGCTATCGGTTATATACCGATGTACGCAATCGCCTTGAGTCGTCGTCGTTGTATTGTAATTATATTACAATTTACATGTAGTAGCTTCGATATTATTTGCCATCCATGTTCCGAGAGTAGAACATTTAATGTAAACAGTCTACCCGCAAGCGTTCTGAAGAAACACATTTTATTATTATGTATCGCGTTTACAAGTGAACGGAAGGCAAACAATTACACACGAATGCTTTTAGTGGTGCAAAAGTATCCATTGTTGTCTTAGTGAGCAATGCAATAAGTAACAAGCGATAGTAAATACTGCGTGCCGCGTTTGCGGCTGTATGGGAACTCTGGAGTTAATTGACTCTCGTTAAAACATACGTAGACAATATACACGCATGCTAAGAGTATATACATCCAGAGAAGCACATGAACTTTGTAAGGTGTGTTTAAAAATGACCGCTCCGTAGACAAAAGACTTCGTTCTACTCCGAAAAAGTCGGAAAGCAACGCTGACAATTTATGATGTACGATATATTCCTGTCCGAGGAAACAATATGGACGTTGAAACGTCAAAGGCGAAAGTGTAGCAAACAAACGAGCTCGCGGCTCATTCGCGGGTGAAATGTTACAGTGAAAAGCCAGGGGTTATATCCGCGGCCGCCAAGTGTTGAAGGAAAACGGTGACTGAAGCGTAATTAGAGAGTTATCAGAGCGGAACATTGGTTAAGCGCTGCTTTCCATCGGACGTTGCGCCCGCGCAACAGAGCTCCAGGGAAAATTGTAATCACTGTCGATTTCAAATGGCCGCGGTCGTTGCGTTCGAAACTAAGGGCAATCAGAGGCGAACCGCCTCACGGGCGATTGCGGGCGTTTATTATAATAACGTACCCATTAGCCTGCTTCGATACCACGCCGACAATTTACACGTATGCCGCGCAAGAAACTAATAGGGGGTGTGTTAGTAAATACTATTTTGTGTAATACCTATTAGTATAGTGTAAGAAATTTCCAAAGAGCTCTACGGATTTCATGTGTGATATTTTTATTAGCGTGTGATTGTGTCAACGCGGCGAACACGCGGCCGGTTCACTCGTTTCCATTTGGTCGTTCGTTTCATTACATGACACTACATTATAATGATTAAAACAATGTTAAAGCTACAATTAACTCGAACATGACGCCTATTAATTTTCGTATTCAGAATTTCCATAGTAAATCATCTTGTTCTGTTATTATCGTATTTTTTTGTTTTCCATTACAGTCCATTACCAAGTACTTAACGATGACACAAGCATCCAAAATTACCGACAGTTTATGAATATTGAAGAGTAAACGTTGGTGGGCTATTCAGAGATTTATTGCGAACAGAGGCCAACGACTTAAGATAAGGTCGCGTACGCACTAGTGGCGTTTGCTATAACAATTTAAAAGTTGTTTAGTTTTGAAATTACATAAGTGTTTGATAACATCGGTGCAGCAACAGGCTACGTAATCGATACTAGCATAAGATATACCGTCGTTGCTTTAACATGCACTCGGCGCATTTAAGCTGACCACGACACGATCTTAGTCGCGTTTGTACCTGCGTAGTGTAGGTACTAGGTACTATCTAGTCGGTCGTAGTCTTGCGACATTCGTATGTACATACATAGTTAATCCAAATAGCATTGCGTAGTTGAGCAAAGTATATGTAAAGAATCTGTTAATTTATTTTCAGTACTACACTACAAGTAATTTATTGTTGCTATACAATAACTTTTTTAAATAATGGATAAAAATAAAATTAAGTGCAGGTTTTATGGTTCCTGTAAATAATAAATTACTTTTTAATATTTAATAAAATGAATTTTGGAAATCGTATTCGTACGTATGCCTTAAACAAACATAAAATATTACTTTTAATTATAAATATTAAAAATACTACAAAAAAACATTATACGCCGATAGTTCATCGCCCTTGCCGAACTCCCATAACACCACATGGTACGTACATACGTCTGTTTACGCATGCAATCAGAAAAATTTACACCTTATTATTGTTGTCAGCTGAGTGTGTGCGAGATCCTGCTAAAATTGATCTTTTTTCATAACACACGAGGCCAACGGCACCACGTTAACAAAGAAATACGGATTCAGGTTACTGGTTTCAGCAGATTTAAAACGGTAAAAAGATCGAATTTAACAATCATTATCATATTCGGCAAAGACAGAGTGGTTTTGAACTTTTGTTTTCTCGTTAATTTCAATCGATTTTCTTTTTGGTTCGTTTGGTATTGATGAGGTTTGATGATGATTAAAAAAAAATTATTATGATCCGATCATCCATGCAACTTCCGACCGCGCCTGGCGCTGATTTAGATAAATAATTTATTATTTGGATCGGCTGAGATCTACATAAGGAAAGGAGCTACGTGCGCTTTGTACATAGTATAAATAGTAAAACAAATAGATCATTACGTATCTTATGGTTTTTTGTTTGTTAACAGATATTCTTTTTATTTTGTTTAGTAGCAATATTTGACAATATTTCGTTATGATATTGCTCCTTTGGTATAACAACTACGTAAATGTATAAGTAATACAATAGAATTTACGACGATGTTGCACCAAATAGACGATATTATGATTGACAAGATTGGGTATTATCACAACAGAATTCTCAATTCAAATATATTATTAGGTTTATGGGCGAATTACGACCCCAGTCGACAAGTAGCTCAACTAATTGTTCATACGCAACAAAGGCCCCGTTCGTAAGCTCGAGTCTTGCGACTAATCGTTTTAAATCATAATTTAACATGGCGGTTGTTTTATTAGGGCATGTTGCTTTTTAACATGATTTCCTGTAACACGATACGACGAGAATGAACTCGAGCCATTACAGAGACTGTCTCGCGACAATTGATACAGCGACGTAACACAAACAAGAGGATACTCGTAGCTTAATTGAACGTTAATTGCTTCTAATCAAATGCGTTCTATATTTAAATGAACTTTTAATGGCTCGGAACGTCTTGGCGACCATATAAGCTAGATAGTAATCGTGATATTCGGATGAGCGAAAGAAAAACCAATTAATCTTTTGTAACACTGAATAATAAAAAGCGTTCAAAATGTTACAATTTCATAAAAAGAAATGGCTCAGTAAAGAATTAATTTCTTTACTTAGCTATTTCTTTTTATAGAACTATAGTTATTGATGCAACACGGACTTTAAGACGGT
Organism: Cecropterus confusis; assembly: GCA_018251515.1. Taxonomy (NCBI): domain Eukaryota; kingdom Metazoa; phylum Arthropoda; class Insecta; order Lepidoptera; family Hesperiidae; genus Cecropterus; species Cecropterus confusis. The sequence goes on along the minus strand of DWTU01002461.1, from coordinate 1,740 downwards.
GGTAAAAAAAAGTTGTAACTGATAATTTGCAAGTTTCCCCGTAGGCCTTTGCAAAATAAAGACATTTAATTTAATTGAAAAAAAAAAGTTATATATGGCAATGAGACATAAAGGCTGCATTGTGGATATGATCGATCATGATTCATGTGTCACCTATATATATTTGCAACCCTCGCATAATAGACAGTTAACTACAATTATAAGACAATACATAAGAGTAATCAATAATATATGCAAAGAAAAATACATTATGGCCGTCGGGAGTATTTAGAGGGAAGATTAAACAAACATTAAACATTAAGATTACAAAGATGAACTTTGAATGGGTACTCAATATTATCGGTTCACACATTAGTACAAGTTATTTCTCACTTAACATTTTATTATCTTACATTGTTATACGAGAGGGTACAGCGATATGAACTAAATAAACGTGAGTTGTCGGCAATCAAAATTGATCCATTTCTCTGAGGAGCAGGCCGAGGGTCTTGTCGATTGGTCCCATCATGTTTATTGAATGATTGCGCGAAAATAACGACGAGATGCTGTGGTCCCCTCTACAACGTCTCACCAACAACCTCCCAATAATGGCAATATAGCCATTAACCTTTGAGTATTTCACTCGCCCCCTTCGCCTTGTATAAATTCATTGTTTACTTTGATTTGCATGTAACGAAAGCAGATGGTATTGGCGAGAATAAAATACGTACTATATTCTTTAAATGTAAAAATGATTATCATATGTTATTGGTATATATAGTATTGATTCAAGTGATTAGTAGATATATGGTATACGTAATTAGAAAACTAAACACCGGATGGTATTAAACAGTAATATAAACTTTTCGAACTTTCGTTTTGTACCTTTTTTGACCGACTTCAAAAAAGGAAGTTCTCTATTCGACTGTTTTTTATGTTTGAATATTCATCATTTTTATAGATTGCCGACATCTGCAACTAACTTCATAAAGAACAAGGAGCAACTGAAACCGATCAAAGATATGTTGCCACAGATTATCTCCTCATATGCCAATCCACCTGACATCCACATACCACAACCTTCTAACAATACTTACTGCTTCCTTTAATAGTTAAAGAATGGAAAGAAATACCATATGGTAAAAAAATCTTGAACGTTGGGTTAAAACTTGAAATAATAGTATACGTTTGGAGTTAACATCCTAAACAATGGTTATTACAACATTATGATTCAGTCGGTGACAGTGCGCAGTAACCGATGTCTGGTACAGTACAGTTATTGTACAAATGACGCATACACCACAACTGGACACAACTGTTCTAGATATATAACAAAACGAGGTTTATATTGTTATTAAATGAAATAACAATAACAAATTCTACGCCACATCCTTATAACATGGCTACTAAAGTAATAATATTGTTTTTATTTATATTTTCTCATTCGATTTTTAAATATTTCAAGTAGCAGTATTTGAAGACCTTCTTAGCCATCCTTAACAAACTCAAAATAAAACACGAAACCAATCATCAATCATAGATGCAATGTTACCCATTAGAATTCACAACTGTATTACCACCCCCTTTAAACAAGAACGAAGCAGTACAAATAATCTTACTGTACTGTTTTTCTATACGTTATACTTTTTACTGTTGAACAAAAATAAAGTATACAAAATATTGTTTTCAGTATTAACTTGTCGGACGAACACTAAGTTAGTGCAGCGTCTGTCAAATACTAGCACTAAAATATGTCTTTAA
>DWTU01002460.1:0-11466 GCA_018251515.1 Cecropterus confusis | reverse complement strand
CGATAACTTGCTTCCGATCCGGTTATAAAATATTATAAAATACAATTATATTATTTATAAGTGTCCCTGTAGGCTTATAGAAGATAAGTGAGTTATTTGCATTTCTTATAAATAAAGATATTTTTATGATAGGTTCAAGGGATGGGAGAAGTAGAGATAATGAAGGGATGCCAATTTAGTCCTTGGAAACGGCATCTGCGATCGACGTTTAGTAAACTTCCAATCTGCAGTAGGCTGCATCCAATTTAGCACCATCCATTCATTGAATAAATGTATAATATTACTTATGAAATTAATTGGTGAGGTTTATTAGCTAATACCATATTATGTTTTGTTCAATGTGAAAGTAGTAAATACAGATGAGTAGTGTTAAATACTAACATTACTTATATAACATTTACCTACTTCTTATCTTTTAACATATCTGCATACATCAAGCTGGAAACAACATGATCTGAATACCGATGAAGTTACTTCACTTTTTTATATCGTACTCTTGAATCACTAAAAAGGTGTAACCGGAAGTGAAAGATCTCAAAATACGGCATTAGTAAGCGTTGCTTATATAATTCGGAACACATAGGAGGGTACACCTATTTACTTATATATCTGCACGTTACGCTAACTGTAAGGAGAACATAATAATTTCTTAACAGGTGCAATTTGTGTTAATTTCGCCATTAAAGTTCGCTCTAACTTAACTTTATTTCTGTTCATGGTAACACCATAATTTAGATCATGTAAATTCGCTTCTTTTGATATATACTCTCCGTCAACATTATCCCGACCTCGCATTATTTTAGTTAAACGTGGGCGGACGGCGTAAACTTGGCACTTCACGCAAGTAACCGTCGCACACGGTCGTCTTCAAATCTTCAACAATCCGTAAAGTCTCCAGAATTTCGTATTACAGTAAATCGTTGAATAACAAATTTTATAACACTAAGGTAATGTCAATAACCCCCAAAATGCAATGAAAGAACCTTGGTAGTAAATATAGAGCGGTTGCGAAAGATTTGGCTGGTAGCCATCAGCACGCTCCGACGGACGCTTCACTGATAACGACGCTTTGAAATTAATATTGAATAGTTAACATTGTGACTATTATGCCCATAATGCAGCCAGCTTGTTAATGACATATGATGAGTCTACGGTAATGCGTAATTACAAATATATATGACAAACATTGTGGAAAATTAATCTAAATTGTTTGATTATCTTGAACATTAGTGTAGGTATATGTAAGTACCACAGTAAATTGTGTATCACATGTATAGGTACATCATGAACAAAATGAGCTTTCAATAAGAGTTTAAACACATCTTGAAGGTGGTAGAATTCTTTGTGGTTCTACTCCGGAGGCACCACCTCCACAATACATTAGTCCTATTTCTGCCTAATCACAGAAGTGTTGAGCGCTGCGTTATTCTGGTTTGATGGTTGTGGTAAGACATAATTATTTGAAGTGTTCAAATTCAGTGCAGCGGTTGGTCATGGGATTCAGTACCGATTTACCGTCCGGTGGACTGCATGCTCGTTTGCTACAATGCGAGAAATTGGCTAAACGCTTTTTACACTCATAGCACAGTAGGATTATCTCCTGTGTCGTGGGTGCCATGGACACACACAAAGTCGAATACACAAACACCCAGACCCAGAACAGAAATCTAAACTCATTCAGACCCCACTGCGTGTCAGACCGATATTGTGACCGCACCGCCACGCGGGTCGTCTGGCTAGTTAATAGGGAATGTACATATTTGGCAAAGAAACAATTCATTAGGTAGGTATATGCCATAAGTAATACCTAATCATAATGCCACATTCTTGGATAGTCAAACCGTCACACCCAATGTTAAATATTTATTTAATTTTGATATAAAACTGTAAATAGGTCAAACGATAAATCAACATGCCATGCGTCATTTAAACTCAAATTTGAAATAGAATAAGGAACGGGTTTATTTCATTTTAGCTTGCCTACTTTTTATTTTAGCTTATCCAGACATTTATATTTAAAATTATAAATGCATCAATCAGTTTTGTTTATACCTTTAATTTCTCATTATTAGCTCAATATGTATTCCATTTGTATAAGCCCTGTTTGCATTTAGTTCAGTGATTCGTATACTTTCTGAAACTGATGGATGCCATCAGAGTATTAGGTGTGGTTCTGTGATTTTCATTAGATAGCTAACCTAATGAAAGTCACAGAAATTAAAAACAATGAATTATCACAGTTAACATCACAATCTTATCTATTGGACACGGGTTCTCAGAATGTGAAGACAGATGATATACTTTACTCACCTGTATAAACTGTATGGACTCGCAGTCATGTAGATTTCAGATTTCATGTAGATTGAAGCACAGTATTTAAGTAGTTTGATTTCTTTAGAACACTCTAATCTTTGCTTGGATTGCCTCTTGAGAAGACTTCAACTCTTATTTACACACCCATCGACGAAACTGTTAAGTTTTCCTTAATTGAATATTATACAGTCATGTGTATCATATTTCTTAGACATGCAAAACAGGACAGGACAAGGCTGATGTCATCACAATATAAATGCTCTTTGAAGTATTGTATGGAATCATTATTTTCCAGACGAAGGCGGCTTACGAGCGAAGAATGAGCGAAACGGATGTGCGCGATTGATCCCGGTGCCATATTGGCATCTTTATGAATGACACACTGAACCGTGTCTGACTAGGTATAGTTAATTTAACATAAATGGAATTAAGGGTCATTTATTAATTAAATAGTAAAAATGCGCCAGAAATCGGCAAACTTTATGTTCACAATGTCACTGGACATATCCTGTATATTTTTTTTTCACGAAATGTTGCATTAATGTTGGCCTTAATAACCTTATACAGCTTCACCGATTTTTGTATGAATAAGGCTTAGCCGGCATAGAATACAATGGGCTGTAACGAAGGAAAAATTTTGGTCGCCGATGCCAATTTCCTAGATCATCCGGTGATGTTTGAGGGAGGGAAGGTTACGGACCCAGTTATTGAGCATGGTTATCCACAAGATGAACCTCGCTGCGGTGCGGACTTCGATTTCAGAAATAAATATTTGCGATTTTAAAATACAAGAACTGTGAAAACGAATAATAAGAATTTATTATATAATACCATTTTACATAAGTCAAACTTATTTATTTCGTTAAACAAATAGTTAATTGATAACACGATAAGAACATCAATTGATATAAAATATAATAGTTTTTATCACTAATGAATTGACAGGTAAACAACATACAAGGTTTCAGTCACATTCCTCCATCAGACATTTTAGCGGTTTGATCTTTAATACGAATTCAACTTTCGCCTGTTTTGGGCCAACGTCCATTATTTTGTAATTTGGCAAGTCTTAAGCGTTTTCGTTACAAGATTTATTTAGTATGAATGCACAAACGTGTTATTTTGTTTGTACCAAATCTTGTAAATCTGAATTTGCACTCTCTACTATACATTATGTTAACTAAGTAATGTTTGGGTCCGTTATTGAAAAAGAAAATTGAAGTTTAGACACTTTAGTAAATTATTTAGTTTCAGAGATTTTGTATGTATCGAAAACATGTTTTATGCTACGTTGGTATGCGTTCAGTTAGACTCATACTGACTTTAGCAAAAGCTTTAACGCTCCCAAAAATATTGGAGTAATTCAAAAGCAGGAACAACCGCGATGATTTTCAATTGTTAATCCTAAAAGATTAACAGTTATATTTACATTAAACATATAATTTTGCTAAAAGATGAACTGACTACAAACGGCCACCTAGGTTTAGTAATACAAAAAACGGTTAAATAAAAAATAGTACAACCCAAAAAAAGGTCACATGACCGTTAAATATACACCCAACAAAGGATTGATGCCCACACACTACTGACTATGAAACGTAATATTTTATGAGTAATCTTGGTCCTGACCACGGGACTGCTGTGACGCATAGGATAATAGAAATTATAAATTGAATCCCATAACTGAACAAATGAGTTTACTGTGGACGTATTAATATAACAAGGAAATTGGTCACTTGTAACATCTAATAAACATAATATGAATCGTCACTGCCCGCTACATCACACCGAACAAGAAACCCGTTTACTTTACCGATAAACAATCACAACGACTATAGTTACACAAATAAAAGAACGAAGTTATCAAGATGAGTCACTTTTAATAAGTAGGTATGGGAGCAAGACTGTACTGCCATAGAAGAACGAACTGAAGATCGTATCTGCTATAACAATTTTATTTTAAGTCTGTATTTGGCGTCCAATGTAATCTCTAACGTAAATCCGAACACAAAACGACAGCGTTTGACTTCTGTTGAACTGAACTGAAGATGGAGGAATTATTAGGTAGTTTAATTTGTATAAACCAAAATTCGATCATACATAATCTTACACCTGGATTTATATTCATAAATTATTTTATAGTATATAGGGAAGTTTTCTCATTAAAACTTCTATTGTAACATTTTAGAAGTTTTTAGAGAAGAGTATCAAAAACTTGTGAACTTATCAACATTACCTTGGTACAACTTTTTATTTAGTCTAGCCTGTAAAGAAGGTAAATATATAAGTTAAAAAGTCTATCTAGAAAATAACACATTAATTTCAATAATTATACGTTACAACGTTATAGGTACGTTATGATTATATGATATTGTAGATAAATAATCTTGAAAACGACTGGAGTGATTGCATTGTTTTTTCCGTAGTATTTTAATGGGAATAAAAAAATTATATAACTATTTTCCAACAAGGATTGCAGGGTACATCTGTACAAGTATGTATCACCTAAAGCTGCAAATCGATAAGACAGCCAGCACTTATAGATGATCTTAACGACTTCGCATTACCTTATAAGTTAATTACTAATTTGGTAAGCACATCACATGTCCATCACAAATTCACAACACAAGACAACACGTCTAATTAATATTCATTTTATCTCGTAATTGCAAAACAAATTTAATGCAAAAGGCATTCCTTATTTGGATAAAACAGGAAAATAAATAAGCTTATCTAGAAGCGAGTACGTATGTAACGAGGCAATGTTAACCTGTTTTTGAACTGGGTAACCCGTTTTAAATGAAGATCACAAAAACCTAGTCTTGGGCTGATTACTTAATCGACATTATCATTTAAGGAATTTCGCATCTTCCATGTCTGTCTAGTACGTAACCTTCTGTAAGTACCTACCGTTGGTAATTGGTTAGTTACAGCTGTATGCACAAGAAATTCCGCCATACGTCTTACAAGCGTGTAACAAGGTTTGTTTTATTTTAATATTTAAAAGTTTCGCCTTCCACGAAAAGGTATTAAAAATCAATAAATATGTAAACTTCCTCTTTTTTTTTCAAAATATTTTTAATCCACAAAATTTCATTAAATTTAAACCTGTGAAAAGTTAAAAAAAAAAATACAAAATAAATAAATCGAGTCAAATTAGTTTTTTGTAACACTCGCTCATATAATGTAAGTACTATGGAACGAAATATTTATAAATATGGAATTTACTTACTTTTAACTTATAAAAGGTGATGCTATTGTTTCATTTGCATACTTTATATGTGTTTACGTAAAAGGCTACAAGGTTGCACTTATCACAACAATGCTATGATGCATAACATAGGTACTTGGCTGAAAATTAAACTGCGCAGTAAAGAAAAGCAAAAACAGTAAACTATCACCATTTCTTCAAACCGTTTGTATTAAAATCAAGATAAATGTATGTAAATAAACTTGTGCGAAAGGATCTTCATAAGAAGCTTCTACTTGAATCAATATTTATGAATAAGAATCTTTAAATTTGCATTTCCTTTTTCCTTATCGTCCTTTGTTTATGCATTAATTAACTACCTATCTACAAAGACAGATGGCGGCGGTGTGTCAGGATTTCACTACATACAACAATAGTCATGACTTCATCATAACAAACAAGACATTTCCAAAGATCCATGCATGTAAATCCTAAATATTTAAATAATCGCAATGCATGCACTATGCGTTATAAGATCAAAGGGCTTGCAAGTATGAACGTTTTAAAATTCCCTTTAGTTTGGGCCGTTGCACTCTGGCTCGGGACTCGTCTAACCGGCCCGCTATCAGTCGCGGTTCGATTCATCGCGCAACCCGTGGCCAATGTTGGGATATCACCAATCGTAACTACGGGCTATATTCAAACCCATTATTATGGAAACTTGCCTATAAAAGGTTCACACTAAGTAACGACCGACCGACTAGCTGCAACCGTAACCGATAATGCTTTTCAGCATTAACAATACTGATATTATCTTATCTCTTAATTAGATATTTCATCGCTCTCTGATCTTTATTAAAGATATTGGTCAATAGCAACCTCTTTGTGAACAATAATTGTAAAAGTACCTCATAACCTCAGTACCTCATCACATAATATGTCTTTAAAATTGGTCACTGAAAGTCACCTATCATAGGACCAAAATAAATCCAGTTAGTTTTGTGATCACGTTTAATTAATTAAATAGTTCAACAAGTAAATGCATATTTCAAGACGATAAAAAAAATGAGAGAAAGAGGATATCTATAGTTTCCTCGCCTAAACATCACAAAATAATGTATATCCTTTGACAGCTGTGGCCAAGTTTTGCAATGTCAAGATTCATGTTAAAACTGTCAAAACGCCTCACGTGCATGTTTTCGCAACCGTAAATATATTTTCCGCGTCATATTCTCGGTGGGTCATAATTGCCAATTAGTTCTACGTTCGTCAATGCCAAGATATTTTTTTTTTTATAATAAATCCTACAAACCTTACGACTGATTCATTGCCAGCATACATCATTCAAAAACAAGAGCTTATGCAATGATTTACGTTTCAAGAACATTTTTTAAACGATTGAGTCCTTTTTATTATGAATCCTTTGTTTCAGTTAATTATTTATTGAACTATCATAATTTTTGTATTCTTTATCGTCTACCCTACACAATATTGAAGAGTGATTAATTTAACTCTAACTTTCAATAACATATCAAAAGATTAAAATACCATATTACATTTAACATAATTTATTAGGGAAGGTTATTATTTATTATTGAGACAGTACTTCCTTATACGTTAATGTAAATTTTCATTTATCGTAGTGTAGAAGTCATTTTTCGAGTACGAAAAATAAAATTGATATTCCAATAAGATTCCAATTGCAACTTGATGTCCTTATGTTAAACATATAGATATGGATAATGTATAAGTAATGTCTATGAGTTCATCTGGTATCTCAAATTTCTTAAAACCTCAAACGAAAGCGTAGTCCGAATTTAGCACGTTACCAGCGCTATCGATTCCAAGAAACAGTTGTTTATTTTAAAACCGCGATGCGGTAACGCAATATTCGCGGGCGAGATCGTCCCAGGTTAAATACTCAATACTCACGTCGCCGATATCGAGTCGATCGGGATAGGATTCTTCACTCGGCACTGTCAATCACTGGTTCAAAACACGGCGCGCGACCGTTTCCAAATAGGCGATCGCGCTCGCGAGATATATTTAGAGCGGTAATACGACACCGGGCGCGGGCGTCGGTCGTTCGGTCGTGTTGCTGGGGCGAGCGGCGGCGCGCGAGTGCGGCCGCGCCGGCCCGCTCGGCCCGCGGGACCGCCCCCCGGCCCCCGCTCCCCGCAGGGCGCGTCCGCGCAGCCTCCGCGGCAGGGATGTTTGCTTCGTAACCGTAACCGAAATTCGGATATCCGAAGTAAAAACCAATCCGAATCAGATATGAAGTTTCCGAATAATTTTCGAGAAGTCTAAAATAATTCTCAGAGGAAAATTGTCTTGAGATATCTTACGATACTTTACGTTATTATACTTTTCGCTAACCGCGCGCTGTCCTTTACGAATGAATTCAAATAAACCACTACATATTTGTATGTTCTTCCCGCAAAAATTTATCACCCGTAACTGAAACTATCGAGAACGATCGGATAATCCGAAATTACTTCATATCCGTAACGGCCATAATATTTTTCATATATCGGTATTCATATTCAGATCCGAAATTTCATCGATATACAGCCCTACTCCAAAGGACGATACCCTCGGCCGCCCGACATCCCTTTGTGTTGTGTCGAGCGTTCGGGTTCCGACCAGCTCTGCGAAACGTCATTGTGCCTTAACTTTTAGCACGATCATAAACGGACGCCCGACGAGGTCAATATTTAATAGCTAAGTGACCGCCTTCGGTCCCTTTGAAAATTGAACGGGGAAGGAAAATAAAACGAGGAACTGAATATAAAAGATACTATATTCATCATCTCTCAAACCATACAACAACATATTCCACGTACACCTCATTATTAAAAACTCTATAAAAATAACTTAATTACCCACTATTCCTCTTCGACCTCGTCGTCTGTTGTAAACTCGCTCTCGTTGCCTCCCTGTATGACAAAAAATATATATTTATAACAATTAATAAAAATGGTTTAAAAAATTAGGTATTGTTAAATTATCTTAATTGGGCATTCAAATTTATTTTCTGTTAAGACCAAACTTTTGCTTTTCTACTTTTTAATTTATCGAGTTCTTCAGGTTCAATTGTTACAGGTACTATTTTCTGTTCGTATCGATTTTGTCTCATCGTAATTATTAAAAATAAGCTAGAGTAAGATTTCATAAATTAAAAGTTATTTAAACTAAACATTAATTTTCCCATATTATGTTAATTTAACTATTAAACCTATTAAGGTAAGTTCAGGAGTACAATTATTAAAAAACTTCTTCAGTTCTGAAAAACTTGACTAGAATTTATGGAAGTTTGTAAAAAGAATACTTTGTGGTTCGACTCCGGAAGCACCACCCACACCCATTTCTACTTAGTAAACACACGAAGTGTTAAACACTGTCCTGTTCTGGTTTGAACGACAATATTATGTCGGGTAAGCATCCGAGGCCTTTAAACTGAGTCCTTAGTGGTAGCAACGCACCTGTACCTAACTTCATATAAATTTATGGAACTAGCTGTGTCCTGCGGTTTCACCCGCTACTATGTAGGATAAATAAATAAACAAACAAACATAGAGTGATGTTATATAGCCTTCCTCAATAAATTGACTATTCAGCACAAAAAAATCAATTCGAACAGTACGATTTAAGTCAAACGAACAAACTCTTCAGCTTTATAATATTATCATAAAAAGTATAGATGTATAGATTGATTACACGTGTCCATGGACGTCAGAGGACGTATACTATTAGGTGGACTGCATGCTCGTTTATTAGTATGTATAACATATATATGTCATCTCAAATCAATCAAATCCAACAATATTATTATATTACTAATTCAATAATGATTTTAATTTGTGGAGATCTATCTAGCAATTATTGAGTGATGCGCGAACGAACGAGCGGATTTATATATATTGCGATAAACATAATCGCACTGGTTAAACTGACGGCCAGTTTTCTCACGTCCGATGACGTAGCGCCAATGGAATTAAGGTAACATAGATTTAGTGCCTAATTGTTTTTTGAGCAGAGCACGTTTCCAGGTAGACACTGAGACGAGGTGTTGCTGGAATTATTATCTCAACGTAGGTGCCATTTCCGGAAATATGCCTTTTGTTTTTAAGATAACGAACGCTTTGTGTAAACGAGGATAAAAGTGTTCTGACAAACATTCTGGAATGCCTAAGAAATTACCTTTTCAGGATAAAATGCGTTACTAAGGTCAAGCTAACAAAAGCTTTAACGCCTGATAAAATGTACCAGTTAATAGAAAATACTTTATCATATGAAGACATATTTTAGGAAATGTGATGGTGGCTCATCACTTAAGCCACGAAGGGCTCTACCAGCTTTAAGGGCAGCAAAGGGCAACCCCTGTTGTTAGTAGATATAAATGAAATAGCCATACTCGATCCGGCTAAAAACTTATCTGGACAGTATTTCTTTTTTACAGAACTAATCGCATTAATTGCACATAAATAAAATTATAAATTTTTATTATGATTTTGGTATTAATTTTGTAAATATGTAAATTACAATAAATATTTAAAGTACTAGTACATAGAAAATAAATAATACAGATAGGTTTATTGGCCATATATTTTGATATAATTCTATTAATTTTAACATAATAGTATGGTTTTAATTATTTTTCCTGTAACATTGCAAGAGTTGTCTCACCACACTTGTTTGAATCGATAATTATTATCCTGAGACTAATTTGTTTACCACTCCAATGTCTCAACAGTCTAATTATCTCAACAATACTTATAAAAATAATTACAATTATACTATCTGCTCATAATTTGTAGAAGATTATAACCAATCAAATAATCCAAACGTATAAAGACCACATAAATAGTTTTAACACAAGCTACATACTAAAATGATAACGCAGCTTTCAAAGACAAATACATATGCAGTATGATATTATTATTGCCAATGAAAATAAGTTACACCAATTTAATAACACTCCCGTCTCACGGGATTCCAATAAAAGTCTTTCCTGTTCGTTTCGTATTATTTTTTTCTACCAATAACAAGAAACTAGCTGTCGGGAATTTTGTTTTTATAATTATCTATTTATTTTAACGAGTTTTATATTTGTGTTAAGTTTTTATAATAATCTATTTTAACGATTCTTAGAAGTTTTCATCAAAACAGATGAAAGTTTAGTATTTTTGTAATGATCAATTTTACAGCTTTCATTTCATACCCATATTGTTATGATAGTAATAAAATCGTGCCTTCCGTTTCTTTTTTCCTGTTCATGGACGTCATTTTAAAAATGATATAGTACATGTCACTCGATTTCTATGATACGTTACATGTTACAATCCATCAAGCGGTTTGGGCTAGACTGTGTGCCCAAAAAATAAACATACAATACATACATACTCTTAAAAAATATCACCCTCTTTCTGACGCAGTTGGGTAAAAATCTGCGCCTTTCCATATTACTAGCCAGTAAAACTACTATGGCCTGGGTCGCCGTACAACTGACGAACGGAGCAGTCAATAGACGCATTAAACCAGAGGGCGCCTCAGTACTCAGTTTTTTCTCGCTTCCATTTCGGTTACGAGTGTTTAGCTATGTATTATGTGCGTATGACCGTATGTTATTTGTTAAGACCGTGTGCGTATGAACAGAACTACCTGGTCGTTGTTATCGGTGTCGGAGTCGCTGAGGTCCCACTGCGGGTGCTCGGCGGGCACGGCGGCCGCCTCCTTCACGTCTAGCTTCATGTCTTGCTGCTGGTCCATGCCGATGTACGAATCTGTATGAACATTTCCACGTTAGATCTGATATGTATAAAAAAGTTTAGAATTGCATGAGTCACTCATGAATTTTTTGAAACTTAGAATCGAGGGTATATGTTTTTCGTCGTGTGTGGCCATTTGCACTACTAGTCGTCGATACATCGTAAACTTGAAGGGTACTTTTAAAAAGTTTTCTG
>DWTU01002459.1:0-11466 GCA_018251515.1 Cecropterus confusis | reverse complement strand
TTCTTATAAAATTAATCATAATTATCTTTAATTACGGTACCCATCACTCAGCCCTTGAAAGTCCACTGCTGGACATAGGCCTCCCCTAATCTGCGCCACTCCGACCGGTGATGCGCCATCAGAATCCAGTGATATTACAATATATTATCACTTATTACATGATCATTATGACACATACTTTAATGTCCTTAATTCTTTATTGGCGAGTATCACATTAAATAATCACATTCATTAAAATCATCTTACCTTGCATGATGGCCTTCTGATTGCGGAGTACCCTGGACATGATGTAAAGATGCATTGGCTCTTTACCGAGCGGTACATGGGCATGAGCGCCACATTCTGATATTAATAAAACGAGTTCGAACAGTGGTCAAAGTTTGGCCAAAACGTCTCATAACAGATTTTTTTGATGTATTAACAGTTACTGTGTTACATAATTACTACAGTTTTACTCACTTTGAATATCTATGTTATTAAGATGAAGGCGAGCTTTTTTGCAATATATCAAAACATACCAATTGGAATAATATTATCATTTGCCCATTATAGGAAGAAGACCAAGAAGGCAGTGCTGGCGCGAACACAGATTCTGATGCCGAATTTGAACAGATGTTGGCTGAGGCTGACGAGCCCAAACCATTCAGTGCTGGGCCTGAAGAAAATGTAGTAGTCAAAGAGGAAGATCCCAATGTACCGGTATGTATCCTTAAAGTTTAACTAATAATATATAAAAAAAAATGTGGCTATCTTACATGAATTTATATTGTGACTCAAAATGTAAATCAAATAAGTTTTAACAATATTGTGTTATAACATTTAATATAGAGAGTTTCTTAACTTGAGTCATTTATTTTAGACACATTATTTTTGTTTACAGCCGTTGCCTAAAAAGAAGGCGAAAACCAAAATTGGGAATAAAAGCAAAAAGAAGAAGAAAATGAAGACAACAAACAAGTTCCCGGATGGCACTGAAGGAGAGCAAGAACATCAGGATTATTGTGAGGTAAGTTATATCAACTGTATTGTCTTTATTTTAACCCTTCAATATTGTATTGATATATGTAAAATAATACTTATCTGTTAGAACTTCAAATACCAATTTTGGTTACATAGGCGTGACTTAAGTTACTTAATAATTTTAATCAGTTGGTTAAAAATGAAAGGATTTAATAAACAAATCGATCTGTGTGCGTAGTGCTCAGTATCGTAATTTGCTGCTTGCAGCATTGCAATTTTAGGAGTCAATAACTAATCGTTTGTCATATTATTATTTATTTTTAAAATTTAATGAAAAATTTACGAATGTTGAAATTTTGATTATTAAATTTTTCACATCTACTGAAATACTGATGCAGATGAAGCAATAAGTGCAACTATAGTTAAACTGTTACGTTGCGTATACAAAAACGGAACGCATTTTAAAAATAATTAAATGTATAAAACATGTCAAATAGTTACAACTACTGAAGTGTCCCTTGCATTTGTTCCCCAGGTGTGCCAGCAGGGCGGCGAGATCATCCTGTGCGACACGTGCCCGCGCGCGTACCACCTGGTGTGCCTCGACCCCGAGCTGGAGGAGACGCCCGAGGGCCGCTGGTCCTGCCCGCACTGCGAGGCCGAGGGCAACCAGGACCAGGAGGAGGACGATGAGCATCAGGAGTTCTGCAGGTGATGCTCGTTTTGTGTTTTGGATATCAATTTTGAAGGTAGAACTCCAGAAGCATTACCGCCACGCCGATTTCTGCCTAATAACAGCAGTGTTATGCGCTGTTGTGTTTTCGTCTGAAGGTCATGGTGTGATTAGGGAGATATACTTATCCTAGGCATTCTGAGTTAGTCTTCAGGGGTAGCAACGCACCTGTGGCTAACCTTACGTAAGACCTGGGGTTGATTACAGGTGTCCATAGACGGACATAGTGGCCACTTACGATCAGTAACTACTTCTATTGAAATATAATAATGGAATGTAGTGCTCAAATGTGTAAAATATTTTTAGGAGGATATTTGTTGCACTTATTCATTACAAGTTCTTAACATTAACAGGATCTGCAAGGATGGCGGCGAGCTGTTATGTTGTGACTCTTGTCCGTCGGCGTACCATCGTTTCTGTTTGAATCCACCGCTAGAAGAAGTGCCCGACGGGGAGTGGAAATGTCCAAGGTGTAGTGTGAGTAAAATCCTATTTACTTGCTAATTTATAATATCAGCTTATTAGTTAAATTTCGAGCAGGCTTCGGAGATTTTAACAAGTTCTTTTTCTTTTCAAACATAGTGCTATCTTGGTTAAAAATTATAATTACGTTATTTATTCCAGTGTCCGCCATTGGAAGGAAAAGTGGCGAAGATCTTGACGTGGCGGTGGAAGGAGCAGCCGTCTAAATCGAAGGCGCCGCGCACTCGCGAATTCTTCGTCAAGTGGCACGAGCGCTCTTACTGGCATTGCAGTTGGATATCAGAGATACAGGTGATTGAGTTAGCAACAATTTCAGTCTATGTGGGCTTGATTATATCCATCTATAATCAGAAGTCACCAATTAGGTGGACTGCATGTTCGTTTGTATTTTTTTATTCAAGATTAAAAGTAGCAAACGAGCCTGCAGTCGACCTGATGGTATATGTTCATTGCCGCCTATGGACGTCAGTGACCAACTCTATATAGAACAAGGGGGGTGCTATCTCAAGTTATTCATAGATGAGCCGCTACTTCCGAGATAGTTGCCTCATATGAAAGTGAGACAGCAACCACACCCTTCGACAGAAACGAAAAAAACGCTTTACAGGAGAATAGGCTAGTAGACTAAATTTCAAAAACAGCTTAATACTTTACCTTATTACAGATTTAAAGTAAAAAATATTTTACTTTTTATAATATCGAACAATTACTATAAATATTTTGCATTTTAAAATTCAAATTTAAATATACCTCACCTCGTAAACGCACAGGACTGTCATGGCATCTTGAATGACGTCACGCCGTGCTAAACATATCGAGACTATGAATTATTTTATGAAGCATTCATATACAACAATGGCGTTTGCTAGAGCGTGACATCGTGCTTCCTGCTTGGCGTTTACTGTCACGTGACTGAATGTCTATTTTTGCCGAATTTGTTTCCAAAAATGTGTTAACAATCCTTGATTCTTATAACAAATTATTAGAAACTACAGTCTATCCGATTCGATCCGATCCAGTCTTAGTGGACACAAGCCTATTGGTTTGACGGCGGCATCTTCTCAGTCGAACCATACCCGACCTTTCAAACTTTTTTGCTACTTTTGAATTCATAAAAAAAACATGTTTAGATGTAATCATCTCTATGTATCTATGTAAAAACATTGAGTTCTTGTTTCCTTCTTGTAAATATGCATATACATACAATTTCAGTTGGACGTGTTCCATCCTCTGATGTATCGATACTACATGCGTAAATCGGATCCCGAGGAGCCTCCCAAGATGGACGAGCCCATAGAGGAGCGAGAGATGCGCAAGCGGCTCAAGAACAAACATCATCAAGACCAGGATCCGGACGAGAAGGCGTTAGAGGAGAAATATTACAGGTTAGTCATGTGTATTGAAGTTTTATTTTTATATGATTCAGACAGAGTCTGTCTCCATACAATACACTTATTTTATTATGATTAGCTACAGAATTAAAAATATATTGTATCTGATTAATTAAATATGCAGCATATTTCATCCATTGTGATGGGATATTGATAAATCAAACCCCCTTTTTGTTTATCTTGGTTTGTATTTTTTTATGTGATAAAATTGTGGTTCTAAATGAACTTAAAGATACGAATAATGGTATTATAGTTTATTGAAAAATATATGAATAATTATAAAATTATGTATTAAATTTCGTATATGTATTAATTTCGAATATTACATGGAACTGGGCCCATAACCTGACATAAAACGACTTGGTATTTTGAATGTTAACCGCAGAAGAGAAATTTTATTTCATAGACAAAAGAACATGAATATACTTATAGATACAAAAATCATCACAGCTTAAACAGACTGTCACAGGCATAGATATTATTTTGATACAACCAACAATAAATAACCAAAATTCGGATATTTCATTATTATTAAATGAACGAAGATAGTTTACAAGGCAACATCATAGTTAATTATACTATCAAATATCATGGTAATATGGTTTCTTATTTATATATGCAGTTATATATAAAAATAGAGGTAAATCATTCGATAAAATATCATTATTTATTATCGTCACAGATACGGCGTGAAGCCGGAGTGGCTGATCGTGCACCGCGTGATCAACCACCGCACATCGCGCGACGGCACCACGTACTTCCTGGTGAAGTGGCGGGACCTGTCCTACGACCAGGCCACCTGGGAGTCCGAGCACGAGGACATCGCTGGACTCAAAGCCGCTATGGAGTACTATCAGGTAACGAGTTACTAGGTACAGCGTCTTAACGTGAAAATATCATCTAAGTAGTATGAAAAATTATTATGTAACTGAAATCAGTAGACTTGTGTATGTACGAGTACGCTTCGAATGTTGTAAAAATAGCACTAACTAGCAATAATTATACTGAATGGGATTTAATTTTTGATTAAAAGTAACTAAAATATAAGTTGTAGTAGTACACACTATAAGGATAGGATATGTTGTGTGTTAAATAATCGAATTTTTCATGTTTTTACTCTTCTATATCCCTTTGTAAATTATTACTGTGAGTACACCAATAATTTTGTTTATTTTATATACAGGACATGCGGGCCTTTGTTACTTCAGAAGGGAAAACGAAGGGAAGCAAGGGAAAGAAGGCGGGGCGTAAAAGCAAGAATAAAGACGTTATAGATGACGATGAAAGTAGCAGTGGCTTACAGATGAAGCCCAGGAAGTACAACCCACCTCCAGATCGCCCCACTACGAACCTCAATAAAAAATATGAAGATCAACCACCATTTGTTTATGAAACTGGTATGCAGCTCCATCCGTACCAGCTGGAAGGTCTCAATTGGTTGAGGTACTCTTGGGGTCAAGGCATTGACACTATTCTAGCCGATGAGATGGGTCTCGGCAAAACTATCCAAACTGTCACATTCCTGTATTCGCTTTTCAAGGAAGGACATTGCAAGGGTCCATTCTTAGTCTCGGTGCCACTTTCGACAATCATAAATTGGGAGAGAGAGTTCGAATTGTGGGCGCCGGATTTATACTGCATTACGTATGTCGGTGACAAGGACTCGAGAGCGGTGATAAGAGAGAATGAGTTAACGTTTGACGACGGCGCCAACAGAGGCGGACGCCCTTCCAAAATAAAGTCCCAAGTTAAATTCAATGTACTACTTACGTCATATGAGTTGATTTCAATCGACTCAACTTGCTTAGGCTCCATTGAATGGGCTGTTCTGGTAGTAGATGAAGCCCATAGATTAAAGAGTAATCAATCGAAATTCTTCAGATTATTAGCTGGCTACCACATAAATTATAAACTTCTTCTGACTGGTACTCCATTGCAAAACAATCTAGAAGAATTGTTCCATTTACTTAACTTTTTGAACAAGGACAAATTTAATGATCTTGCCGCTTTCCAAAATGAATTCGCAGATGTTTCGAAGGAGGAACAAGTGAAGAGATTGCACGAAATGTTGGGACCGCACATGTTGCGTCGTCTTAAAGCTGACGTGCTCAAGAATATGCCAACAAAATCTGAGTTTATCGTACGTGTCGAACTGTCGCCCATGCAGAAAAAGTATTATAAGTATATTTTGACGAGGAATTACGAGGCGTTGAATCCCAAAAGTGGTGGTCAAACTGTCTCCTTGCTTAACGTGATGATGGACTTAAAGAAATGCTGCAATCATCCTTACTTGTTCCCTGTTGCGGCGGAAGAGGCTCCGCTAGGTCCTCACGGCAATTATGATACACAGGCATTGATTAAGGCTTCCGGAAAACTGGTCCTGATGTCTAAGATGTTAAAGCAGCTAAAAGAACAGGGAC
Source organism: Cecropterus confusis (assembly GCA_018251515.1). Classification (NCBI taxonomy): domain Eukaryota; kingdom Metazoa; phylum Arthropoda; class Insecta; order Lepidoptera; family Hesperiidae; genus Cecropterus; species Cecropterus confusis. Next base: position 5,479 of record DWTU01002459.1, on the reverse strand, counting down.
ACAGAGTCCTAATATTCTCTCAAATGACGAAAATGTTAGATATTCTTGAGGACTTCTTGGAGGGTGAAGGTTACAAATACGAGAGAATTGATGGTGGCATCACTGGTACAATCCGTCAGGAAGCTATCGATAGGTTTAACGCACCTGGAGCACAGCAATTCGTCTTCCTTCTTTCCACAAGAGCCGGTGGTCTGGGTATTAACTTGGCGACCGCCGATACTGTAATCATTTACGACTCTGACTGGAATCCCCATAACGATATTCAGGCATTTTCGCGAGCTCATCGTATCGGACAAGCAAACAAAGTAATGATATATCGGTTTGTAACTCGCAACAGTGTGGAAGAGAGAGTTACTCAGGTAGCTAAAAGAAAAATGATGTTGACGCATTTGGTTGTGCGCCCCGGTATGGGTGGTAAAGGAGCCAATTTCACAAAGCAAGAGTTGGATGACATTCTCAGATTTGGTACCGAAGAACTGTTCAAAGAAGAGGAAGGTAAAGAAGAAGCCATTCATTACGACGATAAGGCCGTTGGCGAATTACTCGATCGTTCAAAGGAGGGCATAGAACAGAAGGAGTCTTGGGCCAACGAGTACCTGAGTTCATTCAAGGTGGCCAGTTATTCCACGAAGGAAGGCGACGGTGAAGAAGAGGTTGATACTGAGATTATAAAGCAGGAAGCCGAAAACACGGATCCGGCCTACTGGATCAAACTGCTCAGGCATCATTATGAACAACATCAAGAAGATCAGGCCAGAACACTCGGCAAAGGTAAAAGAGTACGTAAGCAGGTAAATTACAACGACGGCAGTGTCGCACAGACCGAAAACAGAGAGGACTCGACTTGGCAGGAAAATGGTTCAGATTATAATTCCGACTTTTCTCAAGGCAGCGAGGATGACAAGGAAGATGACGACTTTGACGAAAAGAACGATAATGGTGATCTTCTCAGCCGGAGGAGCAAGCGACGTCTCGAAAGACGTGAAGAAAGAGATAGGCCGTTGCCACCTCTACTCGCCAGAGTCGGCGGCAATATGGAAGTCCTCGGCTTTAATGCCAGGCAAAGAAAATCATTCCTTAACGCGATCATGCGGTACGGCATGCCGCCTCAGGACGCGTTCAACTCGCAGTGGCTAGTTAGGGATCTGCGTGGAAAGTCCGAACGAAATTTCAAAGCATACGTATCGTTATTCATGCGTCATCTCTGTGAACCTGGCGCTGACAACGCGGAAACGTTCGCCGATGGCGTACCAAGAGAGGGTCTCTCTAGGCAACACGTTCTAACTCGAATCGGTGTTATGAGTTTAATCAGAAAGAAGGTACAAGAATTCGAACACATCAATGGTTATTACAGCATGCCTGAACTCATTCGCAAGCCAGTCGAACCAGTGAAGATAGCCGGCGCCGCGAGTGAAAGCGCTGCTCCGAGCCCGGCTCCCTCGACGGCGACCCCGATCACGTCCGCGGCACCCTCGCCTGCACCCACACAAGTCACACAAGCCTCTGGCCAAGCTCCAACACCTGGTGGATCTGAAAAAGACGAGAAGGAGGAAACGAAGGATGATAAGTCTGACACAAAGGATGGAAAGGACGAACCGATGGATACCAGTGACATTAAGGAAGAGAAGGAGAAATCGGAAGAAAAGGAAGTTCCAAAGGAGGTGAAGGAAGAGAAAGAGGCCGAACGACGAATGTCCGTTGACGAGGAATCCCCGAAGGAAGACGAAAAACCTGAAGAGAAGAAATCGGAAGATAAGGAATCTGTGAAAGTTAAAGAGGAAATTAAGGACGATTCTGATAAGAAGGACGACGCGAAGAGTGAAAAAGCTGAATCGGAGGGCTCGGAGAAGCCGAAAGACGACAAGAAGGAGGATGACGACGACGACGTCGTCTTAGTTAAAGAGGAGGAGGATCTCAAAGTTGAACGCCGCAAGTTTATGTTCAACATCGCCGACGGCGGTTTCACAGAGTTACATACGTTGTGGTTGAATGAAGAACGAGCGGCTGCACCTGGCAGGGAGTACGAGATCTGGCACCGACGACACGATTACTGGTTGTTAGCCGGTATTGTGACGCACGGATATGGCCGCTGGCAAGATATCCAGAACGATCTGCGCTTCGCCATCATCAATGAGCCGTTCAAAATGGACGTTGGCAAGGGAAATTTCCTTGAGATCAAGAACAAGTTCTTGGCGCGACGCTTCAAGGTAAATAATCAGATAATAATTCGTAGTTTAAAATGTTTCTCATCTAAGGTAGTTTTTGCAGTCTGTGGATGTTGGCATAACTCAAATCTCGAATTCTCGTTGCTGAGATTAATGTATGTGGAATGGATGAGCACAGCATAGTAGCATAGTCATTTTGTAGGTTCTTGATGATTTATTTAATAACTTATAATTCACAATGTTTTGCATACTGATCTCTTTCGGTTTCACTGGGCACATACTTAATTTGAATGACGTTGCCTGTATCGCTTTAAACATTTATTTTCTTTTCTGTGTGTCGAATGTATCCACGGCATCCATAAACTAACATAAGCATATTCATAGGACCTGTCTTATAAAACGTTGGATATTCTTTAGGATTTCTTCTTGGAGTTCCACTCAACCTTGTGAATGTTGTACAGCTGCTGGAGCAGGCGTTGGTGATCGAGGAACAGTTGCGTCGTGCCGCGTACCTGAACCTTACGCAGGACCCCAACCACCCCGCCATGTCGCTGAACGCGCGCTTCGCTGAGGTGGAGTGCCTCGCGGAGTCCCACCAGCACCTCAGTAAGGAGTCGCTCGCTGGCAACAAGCCCGCCAACGCGGTGCTGCATAAGGTCAGTATTTGATTATAAAATATGGTGTAAAACCTAAAAACAATATATTTTAATTGAAAGTAACCATATATTCGCGAACCCAATGACTTTGTCACATCTTAACATATGAATTTTGAATTCAAATTGGTAAGACTGGACAGTTATGTCAAACACCATAAAGGTACAACTACCTACCAAGGTGACAATTTTATATTGTCAATGATTGTTGGGTTTTCTTATTATTTTGTCCGCGCATTTGTCTTATTTTTAACTTAATAGAAAAGAATTAACGAAATCTGTCCAACCATTCACATGTGACGCCGTGACAGGGGGTAATAGAAATTCGTTTTAATATATGCAGATGTAGCCCATTTTTTTTTACAAATGATCATTTGGAAATAACTTGTATTGAAATCTGTTTTAAGATGTAAGAATATCGACAGGCTCGTTATCACTTTATTTATTTTCATAAATGTTGGACTTATATTGTCCAAAATTTTTATAATGGTTGGCAAAGAAACTTCGTGTGTAGTATCGTTTAGTACCATACTCCGTAAGTCATCGTTGATGAGACTATTACGATAATGTTTTAACGCCTTTCGTATCCGTAACGTTGCAGGTGTTGAACCAGCTGGAGGAGCTGCTGTCGGACATGAAGTCGGACGTGTCGCGGCTGCCGGCCACGCTGGCGCGCATCCCGCCGGTGGCGCAGCGCCTGCAGATGTCGGAGCGCTCCATCCTGTCGCGCCTCGCCGCCACCGCCGGGAACCCCACGCCCACCGGTGAGGCGACACATAATTATTACCCATTGTTGTCTCACTTCAGGCCAAGAAGCATAAGATAAGAATGTTATGAGGGGATTGCTAAATTTCACGTACTAACAGAAACTTTTTTGAAAGATGTCTTGTTTTCGTTCTCACTGTGTTTTAATGTCATAGTCATCAGGATTGTGATTTGGATAGTGTTTAAGATTAGAACTCCAGGCCCAAGGCCTGAGGCTGAAGTTCATACTACTAATTTCAGTTATTTATTTATAAAAATAAAAACATAAACATTTGTTGCTTATAAGCTGCAAGTAAAGCTCTCGAAAGCCATTGTCCTTGCACATATTTATTACTTGCATCCGTACAATTGACTTACAATTTTCAAGTTTACTAATGTATTATCGTATTTAGGATAGTTAAATCGACCGCCGGTTACGGGCTAAGATCAACAAGTTAAATGAAATACAATGATACTAATGATCGTCTGTGGTGCAGCTGCGATGCCGCAGTTCCCGGGCGGGTTCCAGGCGGGCGGGTCGCTGCCGGGCTTCTCGCCGGCCGCCGCGGCCGCGGCCAACTTCTCCAACTTCCGCCCGCAGTACTCCGTGCCCGGGCAGCCCGCCGCAGCCGCCTCTTCCAACGTGAGTCACATGTTTTTCATATAGAAATAGGAAACTAGTAGTCCCGTTTTAGGAAAAGTGGTGATTGCCCCCATGGATATTTGATAGCAGATGGGATTGGATTTACCATAGATGTTCATCTGAATTCAACCATAGCTAATTTGCTATCTTCAAACCAGAACACGTAATATCCTTGTCAAAAGGAGATGTAGCTATGGGAGTTGAACCACGAAAATAAATATATCGTGGATATTATTATGATATGTGATTTCGACACGACGTACACAGTCAGTGACTTTACATAGTTTTACAAAAATCTTTATATTACGTGTAGCATAAATTATACTTTAAAAAGTTAGTTGTTCCATTAGAAGTTAATGAGACACATCATATTTTCTGTTATTTCAAATAGTATCCAAGTTATGGATGACTAAAGAAGTTGGGAAAATCCTTCTTGAAAATGAAATAATAAGAATTAGTTTTGCATTATGTAATCATTCCTAAATCTTTATATTTTATTTCCAGAAATCATAAGCCTGTGGGACTCATCGCTATTGAAACTGCTATCAAGTTGACGCCAAGCATGCTGGTAATGTAAATTTTAACATCATTATCATTTAAAAATGTTTGAATAGTAAATAATTTTCTAACCATTCATGTATTGTTTCAGAGAGCGGCCGCATAGATCAATATTTAGGATTTAAGCTTTCCAAGATTCCTGTTCCACCTTGGGTTTGAAGTGATAAATTAGTGATTAGTGCAGTTAGGTAACATAATGTTATATGTCATATTAAACAGAACTCTCACAATATTATTTATTTCATCCTGATCTGTATGAATCTTGTTTTATTTTGTAAGTGATTGTGGACTTATGAAATCTTTATTTTTAATTTACCAAAAATGAAAATTGAATAAACATAAAATTAAGTGATAATGTGTTTTATTACAAACTTTCAAGATGACATTGTATAATCATGTGTATGATGACTATAGTGATGTATATTTTTGTACATGCAGCTAGAATAAATATTTTTTATGGTTACAGTCAAGGGCAAAACATATCTGTAACGTAAATATCGTACCAAAATATTGGAAACGGAGTTTAATTGTACCTAATAAGACATTAAATAAAGGTTAATACACAACATTGACACAAGGTGGTTTTGAAGGTGGTAGAACTCTTTGTGTTTCGCCCCCGGACCCCCCACCGCCACACCTATTTCTGCCTAATAACAGCAGTGTTATGCGCTGTTATATTCCAGTTTGAAGGGTGTGGTAAGGGAGACATACTTTTC
>DWTU01002458.1:0-11467 GCA_018251515.1 Cecropterus confusis | reverse complement strand
AAGTCTGCAAGATTCATGATATCTTTGCTGGCTTTCCCCTTCTAACCAATAACTTTCTGTAAAGAATCAAGGCATTGATGATGGTTAGGTCATGTTCATAGGTAGATGGTAAAATATTCTCATGTACCATTTTCTGTTTTTGATACGAATTCTATACCTGCCAAGGTGAGAATCCATAAGGTCGACACCTCCCATATGTGCATTATACTCTTTTACGACTTTGGGGTAAGAATTTCGAGATTTCGTTTCATTTTTTTTGTCATACCTTTTGATTGTTTCTGCAGGTTCTGCACCACGTAAGTAGATGCCAGGACTACTTGTGTGTTGTTCTTCCACGAAACCGCAGATATGTCCACATTTTCAAAATTAGTGATATATTCTTCATACGTTCGAGGTATGGACCTTTTCATTACATCTTTTTTATCAGGTAATTTACAACTTTTCCCCAAACGATTTCACTGTATAGTTCCTAAAGAATGGATGCCTTCAGTGGCTAAATGATACATTAGGTGCAAAGATCTACAAAAAATATTGAAATATACGATATGATTTCTTTGCCTAGGAACCACTCTGATCAACCTCATGACAGTTTGTCCAACAACTCCTATTTCAGGTTCGCTTGGTAGTCTCTCGTCATATTTTTCTTCACGCGCGTATATTATAAATTTATATGAATATCCCAATAAGTTACAGAGGACAAATGATTTGAAGCCCCATTTGTGAGGCTTGTTTGGCATATAATGCTTCAAAAAATGTCCGATTTTTGTTGAGCACATTTGCTCATCGATTGACAAGCGTTGGTCAATCGCAACACTAGAAAATTTATTGTTCAAATGGGTTATCACTGGCCGCAATTTGTGCAACTTGTCGTGTTCTGGATGGTCGACTGGGAGATGTTTGGAATTGTCATTGATGTACAATATCCTCCTAATTTTTTCAAATTTATTCACCGGCATAGTATCTCGTATTGGGCCAAACCCAAACTTGCCCCAGTATGAGCGAATATTGGGGTAATGGTAAACAGACATAAAAGTGATAATCCCCAAATATTTTCGCAAGTCTTCTACTGTGAATGTTTCTAATCTATTGGGTTGTTTCTGAGTGGCATAAAAGTTTGATTCCTGAACTCTGACTCTAAGAACACATTAGTGAAAAAGTGAAAAATTGGTATGGTGTATCTAATTCCAAAATAATAGAAAATAATTCTTCAGAACTTAAAAAAGCTATTTTGTCTTCAAAATAGACCAGATTTCGTTTTCTCCATAGTAGATTTGTACCTCCACTTGGCATATAATGAGCGCCACCAGAAGTTGAAAAATTACATACTATTGGAGGACCACTATCACAATCCGCGTCGTCAGTTGCTAGGGGAGGATCAATAGCATCGATATCTATAAGAGCTGGATCGATGTCTTCACCATCACCATTGAATGGTTCTAAAGGAGATTCTTCTAACTCAACTAAGATCTCTTGACGAGACGGATAATAATCGAAGTCTTCCCCGTCGGATTCCATCTCATCGTCAGATATGTGTCCACTCTCTAGCATGCGAAGCATCTCTTCATATTTTTGTCACCCATAGCTAAAAAGCAACACAAAAACATTCAATAACCAACCACACAATAAGTAAATAAACAAATAAAACTTTTAAAACTTGTTAGATCAGGTAAGCACTTAGCGGGAAAAAAATATAATACAAATGCATGAAGGGTCGTTTTCGGCACAAAGGTATTGTAGCGATTTACGAGTAAATGAATGAAATGAAGTAAAATAATAATTAGCAAAATATATTTGATGAACTTACCTGCTAAACTATTATTTTTACTTGAGAGAATATAATAAACGTACTTTGATTTTTTTTTATTGAACTTGGGTAACTTCACTTGGCGCTAACTACTCAAACCTCTGTCATAATTTGACAAATAAAGTATACTGGTAACACAGACTGAAGGCTGATATTCTCGTATTTTTTTCTTCACAGATAACTGATTAACAATGTAACTGCTAAAAACATGACAGTTTAATATTTGGCGGGTTATTTGAACTTAAATTCATTGTGCCGTTTATGGCATAAGATGCATTTAGGGGTTGAAAGAACCCCTCGTGGTTATACTTGATAACTTAGCTTTCTGTTCTGTATTTGTCTATTTGTCCATGACACTCATGATACAAGAAACATCCTACTACAAGCGATGAGTGTAGAAAGCATCATTATTTATTATTATATGTTTCTGCATCTGATACTGATGTTTTGCAAGACTTCCCGAGTGATAAAAAATATCTATGGGCGGCAGTGACCACTTAGTATTTTGGTGGATTGTATGTTAGTTCATAAATATAATTGCATACAAAAAAATGCCAAAGACACCAAATTCGATATATGAAAAAGGGAAATTAAATACATTAAGTATATAAATAAAATGACATTCAAATAAATTATAGCTATGCTATATAAACATTATATATATGGTACATTTTCCCATACACCGGAACATGAAACTATTTTAAAAACTGCATGGCTCTTATATAAGGGCCCTCGCCTACGGCGACTTCTTGTAGCGATGCTGTCGCGCGTTTATTGATCGCGCGACAGCATTGCTTCATCGTGAAGAGAACGGTGGGAGGGTGACGCGTGAGTGGAGATGCGCGCATCAGTGCAACACTCTTTCGTTTGAATCGCGGGTATGTGGACGAGGGTACAAAGCTAGCGACTGCTTCGCGACTGCATCGTTGCGGAAATGCAACAGCATCGCTACAAAAAGTCGCCGTGGGCGAGGGCCCTAAACGTATCAATGTGTACATGCGAACGAAGTGAATCTACGAGTATTGATAAAATACATTAAAAATATTTGCTATATATCTTATTGCAATCATATTGCTGCTTGGCATGTACCACAAAATACAAAGTTATCAATATTAAGTTAAAGATACAGTTTTATCCAAAAATGGTGCAGAATTGAAAACTTGGCACTCTAACTGCACCATGGTTAATGAAAATGGTATTTTATTCAATTATTTTAACTTCATTATTTAAAAGGATAAAAACAAAAAGAATTTTTGACAGTGTAGTTTGACCGGGGAGGTACCACCACCACACCTATTACTAGCGTGAAACAGTTCTTGCGTGTCGTTGGAAGGGTGTGGTTGCCGACTTAATTATGTATGAGGCGTCCGTCTTAGTCTCGGGAGTAGCAACGCATCTGTATTCGACTTCAGACAGAACCCCTGTTCTATATGAAGTAGCTTACTGATGTCCATGGGCGGCAGTAGCCACTTACCATCAGGTGGGCTGCATGCTCCTTTGCTACTTCCAAACTATAACAAAAATATATATATTAACTTAGACCGGGTTATCCTGTAAATTAATCATTTTTGGATTGTGATATTAATCAATCGAAGAATCAATATCGTAATTTATCATTCCTATGAATTGATAATATTATATTTAAATAATATAATCATAATGTTACATTTCAGCGTAGCTGTTTCTGTTACAGAAATGGTTTCACTGATACTGTTTTCTTTTTTATTCTCATGGCGTATCTAATGATAACATTGATTAACAATGATTCACTTCAATAAAACACATATTTGTTTATAAAATAAGTATGTAATCAAAGTTTTGAAGTAAAATGTAATTAAAATTTAATAAAACAAAGTCTACAGTAATATCACAATCTTCCAGTTCCGAAATTGAAAATTTATTAATGTCTTTGGCAAATAAGTTAAATAACATTTTAACTATGCTAGTCTGACATTGGAACCAGCCGGGTGGTTTATTTCTATTTTGATGCTTGACGAATTGCTTCTATCAATATCAATTTTTAATTCACCAGTACCTAGTAGATGGACCTTCTTTCTAATCTTCTTCATCTCCTCAGGCTTAACAAGATTGATACCAGACAAGCCCTGTAGATATGAAAGATTTTTCAACCATTTCTCATTTTTAATTGTACTTTTACTTGCCTTTGGTTTGTTGTTCATGCTCTTTGTCATTTCTCTTATTTTATCTACATTTCTTTTAATTTCCTCCTGTTTCTCCTCTTCTTCTGTCTTCTTTCTTTGTACCGGATTCGGTATTGGATCTATGTCCAGGCTTGTGATATCTTCAGCACTTTCTAGAAGATTACACATTTTCTCTACATCAGCCCATCCAGTGGTTGATACAAAGGTTGTGTTTGAAGAAGTACTTTTCTTACTTCTTCTAGATTTCTCTTCTATTGTGTGAATTCCGTTCTCTTCTGTAATGATCTTGAGAGGTACATGCCCAAATGGATATTCACAGTGCAAATTCTCACACATCTGTAGTTTCTCATTGTAGTTAATGAAATAGAATTTTATATGATTTGAACATAATGGACATTTCTAAAAACAAATAGGAACATTAATGACATTATGAAATGAAATAAATAGAATTACTTTATAGATAACATTGAGACACATCTAATAAGATTGTTCTATTTTAATAGACAAAACAAACCTGCATACACATCATCACACATTAGATATGAAAATAATATCTGCCTCTAGCTTATTTTATTATTTATGAATTGTATAACCAGTAAGAAGTAAGAATGTGGCGAGAAATGCTTCCTACCTTTCCCTTAACATTATCATCACATCCTATAGTAATAGAGCATAGGATTCCTTTCAAAGTGTTACTTCCAAAATTAAATTTACATATTTTCATGAACTTTCCTTTTTAAAAGAGGTATGGGAGTACATTTTCTTACAATTTTAATCTTTACTAAAGAATAATTAAATATAAGCATGATTTTCAACAAATAGGAGGTGCATACCTGGGGATCGAACCCTGGACCTCCAGAAACATGTCCATTTTTAAGAATAACTAGATACTTTGTATAGTGACTCTGTTAAGGCACTTACTCTCGGTCTATCAATTTGCTGCCTGCCCATGTTCTGGGAAAGCTGAAATGAAGAACAAATTTTGAGTAAATTTCAAACTTAACATATTGATAAATAGTTTATCTGATAATTATTGAAAAACATTTCCTGCTTAATACATACAATGATATGCAAATTAATTAAATTTCTGTGGTAATACTTTGCATTCTGAAACCACATAATATATTTTATCACAATTTGCAACAATGACAATATATGCATGACCAACCTTTGAACTATGATCTAATTTCAATTAGCATAGCCCAACACAGTAATTGTTATAATATACTGTACCAAGTAAAATCATTGATCAGAAATGTAATGCAACTAGCACCTAAAAATTGGTCACAAATGTAATGCAACTCACACATAAATCAATATAAGATATCCATAGTATTTCATTGACAAACACAATTCAGATCAACTCATTGTTTAGAATTTTAGCAGTGTGGTTGTGTTCTGGTTTGATTATGTGACATACTTATTATAACATTTTATTACTACCAAATTATATTAAATATTTTGTCTCAACAATCTAGTCACATTGCACATTGAAGACGGAAGGGTCTGATCTTAAAATATCGGCAACATAAATACTGTCCCTTTTTTCTGTAGTGTGTAGTTACTGTTGGCCCTATAAAAATACAGCCTTACTTGGCTTTTTAAGACTATGGGCTGAAAGGGAGGGATGGCTATGATCCCCTTTGCCAGAGAGAGGGACGGTTGCGAACCCAAAGACCTGGCCTTCTGCCTCTTGTTAAATAGGGATTGCGGCTGACCCAAGGGCATCCCCTGTAAGATACGGCTCTCGGCTAAGGTCTGTTATGCGATCATAATCTCATGCCACTAGCCCTGCACGGTCACACTGTACATTGACGACGAAAGTGACAGATGTCAAAATTTCCAACCTCTCCATTTCCAACTCTAGGTTGACAAAATTTCTTCAAGATATAGTATTTTTCAAAGAATGCTATAAAAATATAGTACACATATAAAACACAGTGTTTGATGGACAAAGCAAATATGTGTATCTTCTTAAACTTTTTGCACTTTGTACTTTTATTACTCCAAATGTCATGCAACTATTAAATTAAATATAGATACGCTTTTATAAATTTGGAGATAGATGTGATGGATTTGTTTGTTAGATTTCGGTGTCGAAAATAAAGTATTTTAGCGTTATTTTTTCATTAGCGCCATATAGTACGCAAACCTATAAATATATTATAGTAATAAAAAAAATAATCCAGTGCTAAATGAAACAAATGATACATTTTTTTTATTAATTGCTAAAGTACGCGTTCCTTACTGCCCTTCAAACCAGAACACAACCGCATTACATTGCTGTAAGGCGATAATAAGAACGGTGAAGATGCCGCTTTCGAACCACGAGGATGGTACTCAAAAAATATGTTTATCCTTACATTTGCACTAGACAGATTAGTAACTGTAATTTCACTAAGTTCCATTTTTCGGAGCCCCTATTTATTTTTATGTATTTTGTATAAACATAGAAGTAATATAGCAATGTAGGAACGACAATGTGATATATTGTAAAGCATGAAGTTTGACAGTGACAGTCAATTGTGCCGGCAATCGCCAGATAACTAAAATCGTAGTCTCAAATCGTATTTTAGAGAAGTAAAAATGGAATGAAGCCAGTTTTGTCGTGGAATTTCATTATCACAGTTAACGAAGTGGTCCGTAAAAATGGTATATATATATATATATATATTGTTCCGCCACTTATTCTGGACCACGATATATATAACATAGAAAACAAAAAAGATAATGTTGTCTTATACAACATGAATAAATAAAAAATTGAAAAACCCCTCAATTGATTACAATCTGTCTATCAGAAAAGGTTACCTCTTTGCTTTATAAAAATTGTTTTTGTTGTTTTTATTGTTAAACTGTTTTATACGTTTTTACCATGTTGTAACATAAAAATGAGGTCGTTGTTAATATTGTAGTAACATTTTTCAATGAGATAGTTATGTTGTCATAACATCAATTTGTTGAAACATAAATATTGCAAACTATTATAATTAGGGACAATTATATAATTTTAAGTATGAACTATAAATACAAAAGAAACAGAATATCTATGAAAACCTAAAAGAAATGTAATTGGTCGTTTCTGTATATTATAATATGACAACACCAAATTGAATTTTGATTGCCATGTCCATAAATTTTCAATGTCATGTCATATTCAATATTAACATAATTGACAGTTTTAATTTGACACATGCTCATTTTCATTCAATTGACTCGGTTCGGAGTTTGTTGAACAATCGTTCCGGTATTACAGTGGAAATTGTAAAAAAGAATCAATAAAGTTTTCCTCCTATTGAATAATTCAAATTCCGAACAATGCCGGCCAAAGCAGTGTGTGTTCTTAAAGGAGACGTCAGTGGAACCGTTTTCTTCGATCAAAAGGTATTTTTACCGGAACTAACCACAACTACTTATTTTTTTTACTTATCGCGAATGACTTGCTTGTCATGATGTGACCTTGGAGGTCCTTCTAAAAGCTATAAGCCCAAGGGTCAATATGGCTTCCATTACGAGTAAATACGTAATACAGTGTTACCTCATCGTGTTAGCCGACATGTTTGTTTGGACTCATACCGCTAAGTTATTAACTCTGATATTCTAGAAACATCGCCCTTTTTCTCGACATTTGACTGCAATAACTCATATACCTACTGGTTTTTTTCAAAGCGTTATTCGTAGTCAGATGTTCAATGTACCCTCAATTATGATAAAAACCAGAGATGCGCCTAATATTCGGATGGCATTTGGCGTATTCGGCTTTTTCACTATTTGTATTTGGTCCAATTATTAGTTTATAGTGCCGAATTTATATTTCTTAACACTACACGATAGAAAACAAAACTTCTTATGTAAGATTTATGCTATATTATAAGTCAAAGAAATCCTATAAAGAATGTGTTGAGTAAAGCTAATAAAATAAAGCAATTAAAATTTATATAAATTTTTTTTTACCATAAATTACCCTATTATTTTTAAAGTTAAAATCAACATTTCTTTTACATCCACATTTCTTTTTAAAACTCATATTTACATTTACTAATAAACCTCAAATCAACAATTTATAAAGAACACACCAAATAATTTAGCTGAAGATTTGGTTTTCAGTTATTCGGTGAAACCACTATTCAGCGCATCCCTAATAAATGGGCAATTCCTTCCTAGCTGTTCTATACTTGTACATACTACTGTGTATGTATGGATGAAGTATCTTGCTTCATCCATTCATCAGACATTCGAGGTCCACTGCTGGACATAGGTCTCCCCTAAACGACGCCACTCCAACCGGTCCTGTGTCCTGAATCCAATGGTTCCCCGCTGTCTACTTCAGGTCATCAGTCCACCTGGTCGGAGGGCGACCAGGTGGACTGATGACCGACGATAGAATAATAGTAGGTAAATACTTGGTACTTACCTACTAATATTCTAATCTTACCTACCTACCTAGTATTAATCTAATAATCTAATTATTGCCATTCTAATAAAAAAATGCGAAAAATATTTTGTTATAATGTTTAATTTCTACACACCATACATTAATCAATATATAACATCTATTTCAGGATGAGAAGTCACCCGTAGTGGTGACTGGAGAAGTCAAAGGATTATCTAAGGTAAGTATTACGTACCTAAATAGTCTTCGCTTTAATATCCAATGAAGGTCTATTCAATACACCAACTCAAGCAATTGCAGCATGTAGCTGCATAGCGAAGAGATGTTGATGTCTTATTGTCATTCATCAGCCTTTGAAAGTCTATTGGTGGACATAGGCCTAATCTGCATCACTCTGAGTGGTTCTGAGCCATGTGAAACCAGTGGTTATCTGCCATCTTCAGGTTATCAGTTCATCCGCTTGGGAAGCTACCTATACTGTCATATGCATTTTTTTAAAGTTCTTTTAGACATGCACCATGTATACCTAAAAAAGTTATTATCTATTTCAAGAGGTTGTTCTTTTTATATCTCTCCTACAAATACAAGTAACAAATTCAGATTTCTTTCCTAGGTGTAGGCATTTGTGTATTAGTCTATGTGTGTCACAACAGGACAAAATCCAATTATGAGGCTGGGTGTGGAGAAATCCAAAAAATATGACTAGATCATTTCTTCTGTATAAAAAAAATAACAGCAGTCCAACCAGAGCTCATACAATCAGTAATTAGTAATTGATCCAAACTGTTGGATTCAGAAGGTACAGGACTGCTTGGAGTGGCTTAGGGGAGGCCTATGTCCAGCAGTGTACCTTGAAATGCTGATGGATGGATGATCCAAAAACATATCCATACATAATACTACACAATCGTTTTCTAAAGTAACTTACAATCTCATTAAAATATCAACTGTTTACTTATGTACATAATTACTTATCAACGTCAATCTTGGGTCACATGACCTTGCTTGATAAGTATTTTGTAACATGTACAGGGTATGTGTATCTATGCTACATGCCTACTAAAAATTCATATTAGCGTGTTTAATAAGAGGTGTGCATTAAATTTGTAATGTTAATCATGAGGAGTAGGTTTTTAATGCTTGGTCATTCAGTAAATAATGATATTGTTATACAGTATGCATATAATGCCCACATTATAAATTTTAAATGTCCAATAATGCTTTCTACTCATAGTCCAACACTAATATATTTTGTATTGTGTGCTGTCTGAAGGGTGTGGTAAGGGAGACATACTTTTCCGAGGCATTCCATCTCAGTCCTCAGGGGTAGCAACACATCTGTGGCTAACCTTAAGTGAGACTTTGATCTGTTTGAACCTAGGGTTGATTACAGATGTCCATGGGTGGCAATAGCCACTTACCAACAGGCTGCATGCTTGTTTGCTACTTCCATACTAAAAAAATTAGAAACATCATTGTACACCCAAACACCCAGACCCAGAATGAAAATCTAAAATCATCATTCAGATATCTGTCTGGAAGGGGATCAAACCTGGATTCCTCAGCATGCCAGATTGGTAAGGTGATCACTCTGCTTCACGGCTGATCTCACTAGCATATCGCCGCGGCTCCGCCCGCGATAAAAAGACTTAGTGTTAATGCAGGCCATAAACTATCTCTGTGGCAAATTTCGTTCAAATCCAATCACTAGTTGTTGTGTGAAAGTAAGAAACTTCCATCCATCCTTACAAACTCTTGTCTTTATATGTTATTAGTAAAATTATGTTATGTAACTTAGTTATTATTTGTCATACAAATTTATATCAATGTATAATCAATTATGTCTATCAAAAACGTCTTTAATAACAATAATACTACATGACGAGTATTAGACGAGTATTATTAGATGACGACCCACATGGTGAAGCGGTCTCCATACGGTCTGATATGCAGTGGATCTCAAGTTCGATCCTTGGCCAGACAGACATCTGAATGATGAGTTTAGATTTCTGTTCTGGGTCTGGGTGTTCGTGTATTCGTCCTTGTGTGTCCATGGCACCCAAGATACAGGAGAAAATCCTGCTGTGAGGCTATGTCCAAAGAAACACAAATTTAAAGAACCATACAAAAAGCGGGCTTATAACTAATGCGATTAACTAAGAGCGATTTCTTCCAGACAAGCCTAGGAGTTAGAGTAACAATAAATATAAGAATAGATGAGGTACAATTAGTTAATTTTAGGATTAGATTAGCCTTTATATAGTGTTAGTAAAATTATGTTAAATAACTTGTTTATTATATGTTATACAGATTTCTATCAATGTAAGATATCAATTATGTTAGATAAACATTAATATTATCATCTAAAATGGTACTTCAAGCTACGCAACTGTGGTTGTGGTTTTGGTATTGATTACAATTCTAGTCATAAGTAGGTACCAATAATTATTTATAAGTAAAATAACACATCATTGTTAATAAGCACTTAATAATATGTGTTTGTAATAATACATGTACAAATAGTATATTACTTATCATACTACTATAATTATATACTGTGTACATTTATATATGACTTAAATAAAATACTCTTGATTCCAAAAGTAATCTGTAAATCCTTGTAAATTGCTACCTTATTTGTAAAGTTCTCTTTATTTTATTAGTAAACAGCAAAGGAACATGAAATCCACATGATAGTATGGTATATGCCACCAATGGACATCTGTAATTAACTCTAGGTAGGATTATAGTTCCTGAGGTCAGTCATAGATCTTGCTTACCCTAATGATTAATTGGGAAGACCTTGCATAAGTATCTCCCTTCATGCACCCTTTAAACTAAACACAGTGACGCTTAACATTGTTTTAATAAGGTTAAAATAGGTATGGCAGTGGACATGAACCATGAAGAGTTTGCCACTTCAGATATAACAGGGATTCTATCTGAAGTCGATCACAGATGCATTGCTACTGCCGAGGACTGAGATGATCGCTTCATATATAAGTAAGCCGGCAACCACACCCTTCCAACTAAACGCAAGAACTGCTTCACGCTAGAAATAGGTGTGGCGGTGGTACCTCCCCGGTCGAACTACACTGGTTCTACCAC
>DWTU01002457.1:0-11467 GCA_018251515.1 Cecropterus confusis | reverse complement strand
AGTACGAATATCTCACTATCACCTTCATGCCAGAATTGTATCCATGACGGATATGTCCACAAAAAAGGGGTTTCACAATTTTAAAGTTAACGGAAGCGTAAACTATAGTTTTACGCTTTTAGTTCGAGATAAAAAATAATGCTGTCGCCAACACTGATGCCCGGAATCGGTGACTATTAACAAAACCCCCATTAGAGGAGGCCTATGTCCAGTAGTGGATCTCAAAAGTCTAGTAGATAGATTATATAGTCTGCGCGAACGAAGTCGCGGGAATTGCTAGTATATTCATATATGAAATTTATATTTTATTTAATTTATATTTATATTTTATCAAATATATGAAATTTATACTCAGCAAAAATAAAAGTATGTTTTCTTTCCGGTTTATTGAGACCTTTTTTCTGCAGTGTTACTTAAGCGATATGTGCTCTAGTTTTGGCCTTTTGAATTTCAAGAGAAATTTTGGTTGATATATTTTCTATAAATTACATCTGTATTACACTTAATAACATTTTTATGCTTTTAATAGCATTTTTAACGTGATTAATTTTTTTTTTCTTATCATCGGTTGATATCTAGAAATTATTTTTTCGTAAATATAATCACATTCTTTTGGAGTTTATTATTGACAAGTTGGCAACACTTTAAATCTTAAACAACGAGAAAGGATTTATAAATATATCGTTTGATGATGTTATTGCTGGATCTAGTCCTTATTTATAGCATCCCTAGGTATAGTATATAATATGTTTTTTCATATAATAATGTATTAGGTAGTAACCTATTATGTTCGCCACCCATGCTGGATAAGGTCTAATCAACTATTACGGCTTCAATATTTAAATAGTTCTAGTATGTAAGAAACTTATGCTATAATTATGTGAAATAATCGGCTTTTTGGTTGGAGTAAGTAAAAATTGACATACTTTTTTTTTAATTTACAAAAGACGCCGAGCTCTGTGACTGTGAAACTTTTTCACTCATTGTATTAAGGATACCCTAAATGAAACAAAAAAAAAATTCTGCGTGTACAAAAATTTGAGAAGCTAGGCAGAGCGCCATACAAAAGTTGGCCATATTTTTTAAGACTTATGTGGTTTTCTCATGGATACCTTTGTCATAATTGAACCAAAATAAAATGGGACCCCAAGGAAAGCACCAACTTTCAACTAAAAAAAAATGTCAAATCGGTTCACCCAATCGAAAGTATCTCTGAGATTCAAACATTTAAAAAATACCTCGAATTGAGAACCTCCTCCTTTTTTGAAGTCGGTTAATGTAACATTAGCGCCGCTTTTTAAACTTGGCCTAAACAACAACACCAAACTGTAAGTTTTTCGATTTATACAATTTTTATCAATTTAGTTTTGCATGCGCTGGATGAAAATTTAATAAAACGTTTGGTCACAATTCAATTATACTGGAAAACATGCGTGGTTTTGATGGTCTATCTAAAACAAAGGTACAGTATAGTTATGTTTTGGTGTCTATGTTGTGGAAATAGCAAGAATTAAGTTGCCACTTCTATTTATGTCACACGTGTGTTCGTTTTCAATAGCACTGTGCACTTTCTTCTGGTGGAAGTTGATGGAGGTGTCTAATCTTCTGAAGGTGGTAGAACTCTTTGTAGTTCGACTCCGGAAGCACCACCTATTTCTGCCTAATAACATCAGTGTTAGGCGCTGTTGTGTTCTGGTTTGAAGGGTGTGGTAAAGGGGACATACTTTTGATGGAATGCCCATCTTAGTCCTCAGGGGTAGCAACACATCTGTGGCTAACCTTAGGTGAGACTTTGATCTTACCTAGGGTTCATTACAGATGTCCATGGACGGCAGTAACGGCTGCAGGCTCGTTTGCTACTTCCAGACTATTAAGAATAATCTAGCGAGCTAAATCTAGCAGATAAACAGCATCGTCTTACTGTATACCTTTAATACTTAATGCGGTCGTTACCACGTCTGCTATGGGCGGTAACTATGCGGCAAAAATACCCGTCAGGGTCTTATGTCCGGCAGTGGGCTTCAAAACTCTGATAGATGGATGGATGGATTCTATTTATGATCAGTGAAAAAAGCAAAAAATCAATGTGGCATTTCTTTTTAATAATTGTTTTATAACAACATAAATATATTTTTTGGTTGTTAATATTTTTTTTCTGATGGCGCTCTTAAGGGCCCGTGGCGCGGATGCGGTTTGTGCTGATGGTCCCCTCGGGCGACTAGTACCGGCCTTGCCTACTATCAGATTGATAATAATTTAGGATAGGCAGAAGATTGGATTGTATAGTCGTACGTGGGCAGCTAGTAAACTAGTGCGAGATGCGAGTCTTAGGTACCCTATTCAAATCACTTGTTTATTTATAGATGTAATGGGTGACAGTAACTTAGCATCAGATGGCCTTGTTATGATACTCTAGTAATAAATATGCATAGTGAATAAGGTAGAATATTCTATATAAGAAATTGTATAAGTACAAAATGCATAGTTTAATAGACTAAACACGCATCACACATCTCCTAACCTTCACTTGTATAAAACTAGCTGAAGTACCCATGCGGGACATAAAAATAGTTGCCGTATTTAAATAGTACAAAATATCGAAATCAAAAGTAGCTTGTAAGATGACCTGGTAAAAAAGCTATATCCATGAAAAAAAATCATGTAATTCGCACCTGTGGTTCTTGCGTGATCGAGTTACAAACATACACACAGCATCTTATTTTTATATTATAGTATGGATAGATATAGATAATTTATTACAGTAATAGAGGTTGCAACTCAACAGCACCCTGCAGTCCTCATGGTAATTCCACTGTTGCGACCTCCCGCTACTCATCAACGGATGGCAACATCGTATGTCGCCATCACACGCCATCGGAGTTTTCTCAACTTCCTGCATATATACAAGTTCCGGACAGAGACTGTCGGAGCACGGCCGCTCCCCAGGCATGATTACCTCGCCCGGCGGAAGATCTGCCTTTGCCAAACCACTAAGACCATAAAGTATTCCTGAAACATTCTCAACACTCATACTATAGGTGTCTTGGAAACTGTATAGCATTGTTGATAACTGCAGTGTTGCAGTTCAGTTTTATTACAACCAGCAGTACTAAGACGCTTTACGATAGACTGTGAGGCTACCGTAAAATTTAATGGCTGAAACATCTACTGTAATACTTACGTGAACTTAATTAAACGTTGAAAACGGTGTTTGGCTTTGTTCTCTTATGGTTGCTGTGCAAGTGGCTAGGATATGTTATAATCGAACTATAGTTCGATTTCATAATCTCTGGAACCGCTGGAACGATTTGGACAGGTCTTTCACTGTTGGATAGCTGATATAAGGCGCAACTTAGGCTACTTCTACTTTAAGTAAATGTAGTTAGGGTTCCCGCACAAAAAATTAAAACCTAACAAACCGCGAGCGCTCTTCACAAATGCAGCCACTGTCACTGCAAGTAATGTCAGTTGCTATCAGTCCCCTTTGAAACAATGCTGTTACGTTAAAATTGATAAGGTCTAAAATTTCGGCTATATGTAACTATGTCATGATACATTTTTTAAACACGGGTATAACCGCGGGGCTCAGCTAGTTGACAATAAATTTCTAACTAAATTAAAATATGGACTCTACGATACTATGAATCCGTGGACAGTAGTAATTCATATCAATAGAGTAACCACTATTTTTTTATTAATATTTGAAGGTTTTAAGAAATATACACTTCGGTTGGGTTTACCACGGTAATAAGTTACTCATGTGTTAGTTCAGATCATAAACTTTCTGTGCCTCAAATTTCAGTATTAGTAAGATAACATAAACATGAACGCTTCCTACACTCATATACCCACTGTAGCATTTTCTCCTGTGTCGTGGGTGCCATGGACACACAAAGACGAATATACACACATTCAGATTCAGAACAGAAATCTAAACTCATCATTCAAATATCTGTCAGGCCGGGGATCGAACCCGGGACTGACTGCGTGTCAGACCAGTATGGTGACCACTCCACCACATGGGTCGTCATGTTCACTAGTTATAAAGTTTATAACTTGCCCTTATTGCAACAAGACTTTTCCGCTCCACCATAAAATTGTTAAGTTGTAAGTCTCTGTCAGGCCACCTGGACATCCCCTGCCAGGTCTTACTTAAGATTCAATTTGAAGCTGGAATTTCAAGGGGACTCAGACATAGTTATGTTTACGATTGTAGGAGTATGTCGACAAATTCTTTTAAGTTTACGTTTAAGTGTAACATTTTCGCGTGAGTTGCACTCTATGTAAGTTTCTACAATTTTTCTCTTTTACTTAGAAAAATATCTCGTATAAAACCCTGAAAAGCACTTAAATTAAAACCTTACATTGAACCTTACTAAAATTGCTTTAGCCGTTTCTTAGAAAATAGCCGGTTAAGATTAACATTTACAACAACAACAAACATTCTATACATATATTTTATACACTTTTACACGTGTTGATATTTTGGAATTATGAAACAGACATTAAATGGGTGATGTTTTAGTTATTTTTGGAAGTGACACAATACGAGTGATACAAAAAATAATAATATATAATAGTTTTAACGATAGAATTATTTGTGGTAAGTGACGACACCTCTACAGTTACTAGCGATAGCAGAAAATAGCGCAAGTATATTTTCACATAAATTGTTTCAAATTAAGTCTTTTGCGGTTGCTGTTCTTAGTAATTGACATTTGTGAGTTTTCAAATCGAACATATATATCATAGACGTAAGTCAAAGTCATTCTTAAATACGAAATATAAACGTATACTTTAAGCGACATCGAAAAGGAGGTGGTTCTATGTTCGACTGTATGTATTTTTATATGTGTGTTCATCGATTTTTCCCCCTATTTGTGGACCAATTCTCAAAATTCTTTTTTTATTCAAAAGAGTTCATTCCTGAGCTGGTCCCATAGCCACCAAATCAGGATCTGATGACAGGATCCCTCGGAAATTGAGGGCAACCCTCAAAAGTTGTAGGCATTTTCTAAAGCTATTGAACCATTTGCATATAGTCGTCATCATCTCATGACGCTAAGCTGATGAAGGAAGGTAGAACTTTTTAATGCTAACCATTAAAGAGTTGTACCTTCCTATGAGGTATTTTTAAATTTTAAAAGTCATAAATATAATTATTACTAAGCAGAGAAATATACAATGAAAAATTTGACGTTCAACTCCTCAAACCATATACTCGTGGGACATAAGATTCGTTGTCATGTTCTAGCGAAATATGTTGTACGCCGACTTCGGAACTATGTATTATGTACTGTGTATATACTAACCCAACATATACTTAAATTATTTTCTACTTTTTTGGGGCATAGATGTTGGTTTCTATTTTTTGTTAAAAAAAAAAAAAACTGTAGTATATAGAATTGGAATTATGAAAAACCGATTACTTAGTACACCACAGATCCAACACTGCTTATGATGTCGCCGTAAAACCCCGATAAAAATGACGTGAGCTGGAATAGGAATGAGACCGAGGGATTATAACCTCCTTTTCTGGTAGAAAAAACGCAGTCGCACGCATCCATTCATATTTAATTTTAGTAGCGAAGCCACTCTAGCTTATTACCTCGAGTATTCGAGTCACCGTTTTAAAAAATCATTTCCATTCTTCTTGAGACTTAATGCTGACATTTTCACACTGACTTTCTATTATGTATAATGGTATGAAAATTATTTATAATATACAATGACGAGTCACGCAGCGCATTGCTCACAATTTTAGATTGCCGCGCAGAATTCAAGGTTCAATCCTTGGCCAGGCGGACATTTAATTATGAATTTATAATATAGATTTCTGTACTCATTTTGAGCTTTTAAGTTATGGAAAAGATATTAATATAGAAATTTAGTGTTTTGAATAAGCTTGATATCATATTATAATTTGCGCCATACAATATTGAAGGTAGTGAAAACACTCTCTTTTGTGGTAGCAACAAATGGAATGACCTTATTTTAATGTCTGTTTTATTTCACGCGTAACTTCATCGTTACGTTCTTGAAGTCACCTATTTAAATTCACACACACAGCCACACATAATTTTTGTTCTTTTTTTAGTTGATTTTGCTTCTTTAGTATTTTTACATTTAAGTAACATAATGAATGAACCATGTTGGGCCAGAATATATGTACCTCTGGTCCTTGTTACACATCTAAGATGAATGGTCCCTCGGAGAGACGTAAAGGCGATTCACCTTGCGGCACGGGAGTAATGTGTTATGAAATGAAGTTCGTGCCGAGCACGCGTGCCGTTCCACGCTCGCGTCATTGAGGTCCATTTATGCTTGTCGCGTAGCACACGCTTGTCGTGCATGCTTTAATATTTTGGTTTTACTTCGGTTAATTAGATATGTGGATATTAATCACTCACATCGCTATACATACGTATATATATTTTTTTATATTTAAGGGTCAGATTTTGTTTTAGTATTATTTTTAAATTACATATATTATAATAATTATAATAGTAAAATAATGAACTGTGCTACTCTAGAATATATTCTCCTCTGCTCTTGTTACACACCTAAGACAAATGGTCCCTAGGAGAGACGTAAAGGCGATTCACCTGGCGGCGCGAGAGTAATATGTTATGAAATGAAGTTCGTGCCGGGCACGCGTGCCGTTCCGTTCCACGCTCGCGTCATTGAGGTCCATTTATCACACGCTTGTCGGGCACGCTTTATCGTTTTACCTTCGCTTCGAAAAATTAAATATGTGGATAGAGATTGAAATCATCGTGATTATCATTACCATCTTTCTTTGTCACTTGTATCTATGAATGAGAATAAAAATGCGTGAGTTAGATGATTGCTAATAATTTATCTAGGTATAGTTTGTAAAAAAAATGTATGACTCTACAAATTATAAGTTTTATAATAGTTATAAAATTTCAGTATTAATATTTGTGATGCTCATTTGCTACTTCTTGAACCGAGAACATTGCTAAATCTACGTTAGATTTAGCAATGTTCTCGGTAACTCACTAAACAAGTATCTGATATTATCATGCAGCAGAAAACTTTTGATGTAATAGAAAATGAAAATCAATTAAATCACTTGGTATTATGAATTGAAATCAAAATATAATCGAGTTCTATTACAATTGTAACAGTAGTGCGCTTGGAAATCCAAGAAAGCCAATATCCAGTGAAGTGGAATTAAGTAATACCGCTCAAATCCGCCGTAATAATATTGTTTTAGAGTAACCCAGACGACTCTTACGTTATTTTTGGCTCGAACAATTCTTTTGCTATAGTCTCGTGGAATGTCTGTGTTTTTTTCTTATTTGTAACGATTTCATTCCATTTGCAATGTCTATTGATGAATCTGTTTCTTGGCAATATTTCTTGGCTGAGATATTAATGGCGTTATACAAACGAATCGCTATTGTATTAAAGTAATTCTTCAAACCGAAGTAAACAAGGTCTGAAGGTTATGTGGTTTTTGTTTTTAACATATCAATTACACACACACACACACACATATATATATATATATATATGGTACTATATTTCAAAGTTATATTGTAGTAATAAGGTAATTTGACTAATTTCTCAAATAAAATATTCGCTACATATTGTTGCTATCACAAAACATCTCGTCCCTGTAGGTCCGCGATTAAAATAAGGCTCCGGTATTCCCTGTAATAAGAATCGATTAAGACGTGGCTTCCGGGGTTGCGGGCGGTAAGAGTCAGTGCTCGATTCGTCCAGCCAAGCGACCCCGGGAAGGACGGCGGTGTGTGTGTCGCATACCGTCGTTAAGACCTAACGTGTGCCGTGAGCCCAGCGGCTCCTCTTGGTAAATCTCGATTGGGCAACGCGCTCAGAGGACTCCGGTTGCGTTCCGTGGAGATCCCGGAGCCTTCTTCGCAGCGCCGAGGACGGTCACCCTGGGGGGTGCAGTGCAGTAAAAATCACACATAACCCGGCGTCGCTTTTTTGGCGCCAGCCGCGTTTTTATGCTTTTCCCCTCGAAAATAAACAGATAACAATACCCATCAGAATACATGAATCACATGAAAGGATAAAACTAAGTTTTTATCATCCATATAAAGGCTAAATCTTTCCTAAGCGCTTGAGAAATCAACTCAGTTACAATTTGCGGGCGACTAGCACATGCATCCTCATTGCCTCTAAAGCTCTCTACGACATATTATCCTCATATTTTTCCATTATCCATGTGAAGCGAAAGATAAACGATAAGACGAGCGGACAGGCAAGCGAGTCCTTAATAAATGGTCCGAGACGACACATCACGACTTCAGAAATGTTCCGTGTTCTGCCAATGTATGCCCCGACACGAACTTCATTTCAGAACATTACGCGTCGCCAGTGATACCTGGATGTCCCTACTAGGAACCATTTGTCTTGAAACTCTGCTGTAAAATGTTGTTTGATGACAGTTTCAAGAACTTATTTCCTACGTAAAAGTCAATTTCAACCTTCCATCTGTCGGGTTCAATTTCAAAGTATATCTTGTTTTTATTTCTATAAAGTATTATTATAAAAGCTTCCAGGCATATTCAAAGGTATGTAAACCGGTGAGATTATGACCTTAACCATTGGTATACTGAAATTATCCATTAAGTAGAGGGACAGTGATTTTTATGTTTGTTAAAATATAACCAATTTAATTCAGAGACATTATTTTTTAATATAAATAGTAAACAAGTAGTGTACCAGGTAGCAAGTAGCTACTACCCATGGGCATCTGTTATCTACCCTATATAAGGTTAGTCTTATAGAAGTTGATGAACGTATCTTGCATTGCTAGCCTTGATGAGTAAGTTGGAATGGCTCAGATATATACATATTTCTCACTTACCACAGCCTTTAAATCGGAATACAGCGGCCTTCAGCATTGCTGTTATTAGGCAGGTGTCGCAGTTTTGCCTTCAGATTCGTACCACGATAGGGTTCTACCAGTTTTAGAACTAAATTTATCGTGCAACATTTAGACTCAAGTGGAGATGGTTCGGGGGGGTTAGGGTAACGTTTAAGTTTTTACACGCTTTTTATTAGCTTCACCTGTATGTTTGTAACCGACTCCTTTAGGCGCGATTTTGACTCATTTTAAACGGTCAGATTTCGTTCAAACTTTGTAGATTGACAATACACTAATTTGATAAAAAAATTCCACTTTTCAATTTGCAAAATTCTTGTTAATTTATATAATTTTCATCTATGTCGATAAGAAAGGAATTTTAATTTTCATTAGCCGATTTATTAATATTAACAATAAAATATTTCAATAGTTATAAATATTTTGTTGAATGATATGAGCAGAGTGATTATCATTTTGATAATATCTTAAAAAGCACCCCACACTTTTTTAAATAAAATACATTTTTTTTATTTACACTTATTAATTTCTATTTATTGAAATTTACAGATAATATTTTTTATACTTACACAAATATTAATCTCCCTTTTCAAAATTATTTGGTTTATACACGATGAGCCATATGAATTTCCTTTTTAATAATGAATATGTTCGATTTACACTTTCATCTATAAAAATAACACGAGTAACTGCTATTCATTAGTTAAAAAACAAATCGTCTGAATGTTAAATACGACAATTTTCTGATCTGGTTCTTGTTGTGGAATTATGGGCAGCAGTGTTGCCGGGAGATTAGTTTCATTTAATTTTGGTTGGATAGTTGCCGTGAATTGTTTTTTTAAATAACATTACGACAAAAAAAACTTGTGTGAGATCTGGACTCTTAGGAAGTTACCTATATTTACGTGAGATCATCTTTCCAGAGAACATTTCTTTTATCGTGTCCATGGTGTCATGTGTGCAGCAACGCGTTTAAAATACTTTTCGATGTAAAACCATATTCAACAAAACTGTACGTAGGATTATAAATTTCGTAAAAGGGCCCGTTCACAAAAAGCACGTGATCTATATTGGAGACAAATCGTTAAGTATGTACATCGAGCACCATATGAATTTAATTAAAAGTAACATTGTTTCAATCCCTATTAGTTATGATTATAGTAAGTGATTCTTTATATTAATTATTAACTAATATAAGGAATTACACTGTAACTAATAAACAATTTTGAGTCATCGTCATCCATCTAGTCTTGCTTTCTTACCCTTCTATATGGGTTTTCCGTAGTCCTGTTATTCACTTAACGTGTTAGTATGAGGTTGTTTATTACGCGCATGACCGCACGACCTCAACGATGAGTCCTAGTTGTGATTATCGAATTAACCTTTAACTCACAGCTTCCCGGCAAGACGCTTATGTTCTGAATAACATCTTTCGTCGGAGGACTCATTTCCAAAAATCAAACATGAAAATTAACTTTAAAGAATAAATGAACTTTAAATAAATTTGCTATTATGAACGAGTAGATAATAAAATTATTATTACATTTTATTCCTTATGGCACGTATTTCTAACTAAAACTCTCAATCATATCAATTGATAAATCATGTTGTAATTTTCATAT
Source organism: Cecropterus confusis (assembly GCA_018251515.1). Lineage (NCBI taxonomy): Eukaryota > Metazoa > Arthropoda > Insecta > Lepidoptera > Hesperiidae > Cecropterus > Cecropterus confusis. The sequence continues at coordinate 961 of DWTU01002457.1, read as the reverse complement.
TTAATAAACAACGATGACACGCTAAGGTCGACTCAATAGAAATCATTTATTTACTTTGTTTCTTATTGGTATGTTTACATTGACCGTCTGTTCCTAAGCTACTAACTAACTAAGGTGAAGCTCGAAGGGTACGGGGGAGTCGTCTCGAATTGCCGTAAGATCGACTCTCTGTTTGCATTGTAACAGCACTTATGGGACCCATGCTCGTAGTGACAACTAGTAACCGCAACCACGTTGAGATCACGCCATTGTAAGCTTTATGGTATGGAAATTAGCATTGAAGATGTGCTAACGTAGACGTAACAGTGTTTGCCGTGTTGACTGGCATAATATTAAATGAAGTTGTCAAAACGATTGCGGTTTGATGTAAGAAATGTGTTTCAAGCTCCCTAATCAGATAGTAGCAAGATGTCGCAATATGAACCGTTCTGCTTATATAAACATTGCGAAATATTATTATTATGATCATGAATGAACGCATCAATTAACTTTAAAAAGGCTGCCTAATTGCAATATTAACTGTTTTCAACAAGCCATAAAGGTTTTTTGTGGAAGTAAATAAAAATGATTTAGTTCAACGGCTTATATTGAATGATTGATATTTATTTATACGTTGTATATTTTTGTTAATTAATCATTTGCCTTATAGTATAAATGTTAATTTAAAGAAACATGAATAATTATTTTAAAGTACCGATTTATGACATCATGTTCATACTTAAACGTTAAGGCTTAATATTTAGTTGTCTATGAATATTGTATAACATTCCTATTACAAAGATAAGATTGTTTGAAAGTTGTTTAGGAATACTTAGTCGGAATTAAAAATAATTTGGACATGAAAACATTTTCTAATATTAAATATCATTGGCATGATATACCATTATTGCGTCTTGTTTACATATTGTGGTTAGTTGTTCATACGCCTGTTAACCTCTTAAAATGTTACTGATATGTAGAA
>DWTU01002456.1:0-11468 GCA_018251515.1 Cecropterus confusis | reverse complement strand
GAAGCACAAGATGAGATATTTTGGGAAGAATACGTACAAAAGCTTTCTTCCAGATAGATGGGTATTGTCCGGAGGTCAGGGAAAAAATTATGATATGAGTGATAACTGGAAGAAAGCTATCAATGACATTGATAATCATGGTCCTATTCACCTCATCACATCCAGTTGCCTTGGATTGAATGCTGGGGAATAACTTTAACTCAAAAACGGGGGCAAGAGAAGTTTTCATAGTATTGTTTAAGGGAGATGTGGAGACAAAATGACGATTCAAATCATCCAAACAGGGAGGAGAACAATTATCTAAAGAGGTTGGTTTGCTCACACCAAGTGTCTTGAGAAATTTCCACATATCAGCGGATGACAAAATGGAAATATTTGATTGAATACATCGGCGTCTAGCTATTCGTACCAACTGATTGCAACGATTACGCACAGCTTTAAATGCAGCCCAATTGGCTTCGGTACGATCTTTTTATACTTCCGAAAAGCACGATCCCGTCTAGTCATCGCCACTCGAATATCAGTAGTAAACCAGGGAGCAGGAGATCGATTCAATTTCACTTTGTGCAGTGGAGCATACTTATCGTAAAGTGAAAGGATGGCATTGTTAAGGAAAATGATTTTCTGATCCACGGTAGACGCATCAAATAAAGGTGTAAAGTTGATTAGTGAGGCGTCCTCCCGAAGCTTGTCAGCGTCCATTCTTACGTAATTACGCAACTCTAAAAATGTAGGTTTTTTGTTAAGCATAAGGTTGTGTCGTGAAAAACCAGGCGCGGGGAGTTGACCATAGGATACTACTACACACGTTGTGTAGGTAAAATTTTATAACGCCATCTAATACAAAATATCGAAACTATGTAAGGTAAATAACGCTGCTAGATGGCAGTTTGTCGGATTATTGCGTGAAGCGACTTTAATGATTTAAAGATGGCATCCGGGCGGCCAATATGGCGACTGCTATTTGCACCATTACAATTTAACAAGATACTCGACAATTCGAATTTTGCGGATATATGTCGACTCGATATCAATATTTTTTTATGTTTTATTATTTAGGTAAAGTTTCAATCAAGTCAACCGTACCCCTTGACAATTTTATTTATATAGAAGAAGATTTATAGTCCCTCAGTCGCCTTCCATGACAGCAACGGAAGGAGGTAGTGGTGCTATTCAAGACTAAGACTACACAGCACCAGACACATACAGCATAATAATTCTGCCTTCTAAATGAACTACTAACGAAATGAAGGACAATAGGCCTCATAAATTTTTACTTTTCTTTCTATATAAAACATCATGCACTATCAAAATCGACAATAATCAATTAAAAACTAATTACTTTGAAGCCTGTCAACCCTGGTGTCGAGTGTGGCAACCTCTTTGTTGCAGTCCAGTATATCCCTGTCAAGCCTGTCTGCCTCATTGCAGGACAGCTGCTTCAACTTCACCTCTTGCTCCAACTGCTGCTTATGGGCAAACAGAAGACGCTGGAAAAGGTGAAAATAGTTATAACAGTATCAGCGCAAGTGTTTCACTACAAGATACTGCTGGAGTTAGGCCCCCTTGACAGTGATGGATGGACTTTAGTAAAGATTGATTTAGATTGGGAGGGGCATGATGCTGAAATCCCTTAGTAATCCAGATGTTGTTATTCTATTGACATCCCAAATCATGATTTGATGATAACACATAACTTCATGAGAAGTAGTATTCAATGTTCTGATGGATAATACAGAAGTGTCAGAAGAACATGTAATCAAAGTTTATTGTATATAATTAAATCACAAATTTTTCTTCAAGGAACAGGGTAACAATTCTACTCAAGTTCCAAGTTCATGGCACAGATCCAAACTATGTTGAAATGATTCATACAAGTAAACCCAATTCCCTTTTACCTTTAACTATTTAAACACAAAATTGTATTAACTTCAAAGTACAGCCTATACTTACTGTGTTTTCTTGGTACTCGGATTGAACATGCTCCTTGTATTTGTTCAGATCACTTCGCTTTTGATTTTGCAAAATTAAAGCTTCTTTTAAGCGTTGTATCTCATTTTGCCTACAAGATAAAATACAATTATATTATCCAATATTACTTGCAATAATGCTAGGAAGCCTTAAAAGAATATTATTTCTAAAAATAATTTTTGAAAAGTTACTAGTAAATTGCGTATATTCTCTTCTTATAAGATTTTTAAGTGGCCACTCTTGCCCTGGACACCTGTAGCCAACTTCATAAAGAACAGGGGTTCTATCTCAACTTAATAACAGATGTGTTGCTACTCCCGAGGACTAAGATGGTCGTCTGATATGAAAATAAGCTGGCAAAATCCATCAGCTGGAAGAATTGACTTGTACTCAGTAGAGGGCCATAATGAGTTGTAGCCATATCCATACAAAATTGTTTCAAACCACCTGTTAAAACCACATCCAACCAAAACTACTTGATTATAAAGATTATACACAATATATTTATAGTATGTGTCTTGAAGTCACATTTATCATTATAGTCTTAATTTTATTAAAATTTATGTACTCTACCAAAAATCAGTGTAATTTAAATTTATGGGAGATTGTTCCCATATGGGTGACAAACAGTTGTAAATATTGTTGTAGTACGAGAAGCGATGGCCTAATGGTTGAAACTCGGCCTCTCAATCAAGGATACCAAGGTTCGAATCAGGCACACACCACTAATTTTAAAAAATTTTGTGAGTATTAGAAATTAATTATCACAGCTACGGTGAAGAAAAACATAGTGAGGAAACTTGCACACCTGAGAGTTCTCTAAAAAAATAAAAAGAGTTCTCAAAGTTGTATAAAGTCTACCAATTTGCTCTCTCATTTTGAGAGAAGACCCGTGCCCAGCAGTGGGACAACAATGGGTTCACGACGACGACAATTGTTTTAGTAATACTATTTGAGTTTTTTATCCCTTTCCTGTAATGTTAACAAAAAGTTTAAAACTTTTGTAATAATGTGTATTATTGCTATACAAACGTTATTTGTGAGATTTTTACTCACTAAAACCACCTCGGGGGCCTTAATGTGCATATAAGGAAACCCCGGGATCTCAGATAGAACTCACGGGTGCTTCCCCTGCGTGGTAGCTTTCAGATCCCTCCCAGGGTAAGTAGCCCCCATATAATTACTTATCACGACAACTTGTAACCACAACAAGGTGTCGTTTACCTAGAGTCACCAGTTTTGAACGGTCACAGCCTTAATTCATAACCCTACGTAACTCCAAAGCTACTAACTGGAGGCTACTAAGAAGACATTTCTGAATGGAATAACCACCGTCTCGACATCTATGTACCTGAGCGCGACCGGCTATGTATTGCTATAAAAACTTCTCACCTGGAAATCAAAAGCGTTTCCAAGTTTTGGTTGTCCGGATTTGCTAATGGAATACGAGTTCCTTGATTCCATCCCAATTCTTCTAAAAGCTGCGCCATGTAACTTGGGACTTGGGCGCCTTGATCGCCCATTTTTGAATAAATCTAAAACGCGCAATGCAAAAAGAAGTAATTTTATATTACTGATCTTATAGTAACTACAGTAACAAAATTGTTTGATCGAAATTAAGAAGACTTTTCAAAATACAAAGCGCCATATTTTCAAAAAATCAAAATAAACAAAACAATAAACAACAATAGAAACAGATTAAAAATAAATATAACAAAACCGGAATGATCGTTCCATTTCAATTAATAAAGTAATAAATCGATTTTTCCGAATAAATATATGTGCTTCGATTAATAAATACAATTAAAATACAAATTATTTTTTCCTTTACCTTTAAACCCTCGTTTAGCACCGACAAATCCGGTTTAACTGACTTTTGGTTCAGATTGTTTTGATTAAGTATTGGTTAATTTTCCTAACTGATCCTAAAATAGATTAGATTTCGCGAAATAAAATTACATATTAAGTAATTATATTACGTATGTAATAGAGTTATTTTTCACTTGCATAATAACAATTATACACATGTTCAATCACATGCGTAATATTACGGTACGGTATGGTAAAAATATATTTTTAATCTCTTACAAATTTATTAAATTTCGTAGATAAGAATATTTAATTTATAATCACATATCCCATTTAGATAACGTTTATAGGTTTCTATATAAAGTATTTAGTAAAAAGACATCAAAAACATTATTTTTACTTGAGTATATATTATGAGAAATATCTTGAAATGTGGCCAAAAGAATATGCGCGTAGTCCTCCAAAAATAACTCACTGCTAGTTTAGTTTCACGCTACCGCGGTGGCTTATTGCATATATTGTATAACTTTTTTAAAATAATAGTATCAATGAGTGCTGACGCAGCATCCTTACCGTGTCCAATATGTTTACATACAGGAGTTTTCGATTCTGCACAAACTTTAAAAGACAGATTAATATATGTTTCTACAAACAAAATCTTGTGTCCCGTTTGTCAAGAGGAAGTGTTTGGACTGGATAAACTTACAATACATTTGTTCAGTCATGTGAAAATACTAGCAACAAAAGAATTTCCAGACAAACTTCAAGATAGTGATAATAAATTTCAAGCAAAATCTGGAAAAGGATGTGTTGTGGAACAGCAGCAAAAGAAGTCCAGATCATCGGTGACTAAAAATAAAACTCTATCGTCTACGCCTTCTGTTGCGCCCGTAAAATATGTAAAGATTTATCCAAAGCTACCGGTGATTGCTCTAAACACAATGCCTGTAATAGATATATCTCATGGCTCCGTCGATGCTTGTATACAGAATGGGAACTCATTATATTTAACGAATGATTCACAAAGTATACAAGTGAATAATAAATGTAATATTTGTGGTATACAATTTTTAGATGCAGACATTTTAAGAATGCATAAATGTTTGATTCATAACCTTGACAACACTGCACATAGTTTTACTCGATATAATTGCCACCTATGTCCGAAGAATTTTAAAATGAGAGGTTCTTTAATGGTCCATTTAAGGGTGGCTCATTTTGGATTTTCATCAAATAATATACTGGATGATAATATTACCAATAATTTAAAAGATAAAGATTCAAATCAACCTAAAGATACATCACTTATTCTCGAGAGGAATGATGGCAAGCAATGGCAATGTGATGTATGTCGTAAATGTTTTACTACAAAGTACTTCCTGAAGAAACACAAGCGTCTTCATACAGGTTAAAACAATTGGTGTTTCTTTTTGAGGTAATTTATACTAACGGAATCTAATACCTACATTAAACTTGTCACCATCATACCATATTTCGGCCATATTGCAATCATATAATTAATACTATAGGATGAATTTACATTTTAACCACTTCGTAATTAGCGGGCTGCTTCATTGCTAATTGGTAAATGAAATAATTTCACGGAAAAGTTATTTTTACATAACTACACTACAATGTTATAATAACTTTCTTTATTTTCAGGTGAAACTCCATACGCCTGTACGCAATGTAACAAAACTTTTACATTTCAGCAATCTTATCACAAACACCTTTTATATCATAATGATGAAAAGCCTCATACGTGCACATTTTGTGGTAGAGCTTTTAAGGAATTGTCAACATTACACAACCATCAACGTATTCACACAGGGGAAAAACCATTCTCCTGTGAAACTTGCGGTAATTATTCTAATATTATGAGTGTATAAAAAACAGCACGTGTGTTATCTAAGCTTTGTTTATATCTGTTTAATTTGATTTTCAGGAAAATGTTTCAGACAGAGGGTTTCTTATCTAGTGCATCGACGTATACACACTGGTGTTATGCCATACAAATGCACAGCATGTAACAAAAGTTTTAGATACAAGGTAATTCATTCATGTTAATGTCTATGAATTTGTGTAGAATGAAAATTTTATAACAATATAATGTTATAAATGTTCTTTAAGGTTTCTCAAAGAACCCATAAATGTCAAGCACAGCCACCTGGTACGGTAATAAGAAAATCTGGTGACCTTGTTGAAAAACTTAAAAAGAAACACACGGACTCTACAACGGTAGAAAATACATCCCCAAAAAATAAAAAGGAACTCAATAATGATGTAGCATTTGTAGAAGTTTCTGAAGCAAATGCTGAGTTAGTTCGTACTGGTGCGAAAATATCATTGGAAGATATGGAATCTGATAATTTCAATATAATTGCAGAAACGTTTAACGGAAGCAATGATACCTGTCTTCCAAGCACCAGTTATTCTACAAACGCGATAAAAAATGAAGGTTTTGACGTGAAGGATATAAACAAAATTGATTCTAATATAAAAGACCTAATTGATTCTTTACCAGTTGAAGACAAAAACGTACCTTCTCCTTCCGATATTCTGAAAAATCTGTGTTTGTCGACAGACGAAGAGTTAAATAGCGTTCTTGAAGAACTCATGTGATATAAATGTCTATTTTAACACATTTAAGATAAATCTAATCTAATTATCAATAAATCAGATATTATATACATATGGTATGGATTTGTTTATTTCTTACGGAGGAATATTTAAGTACGTGTATGTGACATTCTATCGCTGCCACTAAAAATACACTATTTATACTAGAGATTATTTTTAATGTCGCTTTTACAGAAAAATATCGTTTCAAGCCCATATTTCCTCTAAATTTTTTTTTATTTAATTTCAGAAGCCGATATGTATTTTATTTATAGTATGGAAGTAGCAAACGAGCATGGAGCCAACCTGATGGTGGCTACTGTGTGGCTACTGCCACCCATGGACATCTGTTATCAACCCTAGGTAAGAGCAAAGTGTCACCTAAGGTTAGCCACAGATGCGTTGCTACCCCTGAGGACTAAGAAGGAATGCCTCAAAAAAGTATGTCTCCCTTACCACAGCCTTCAGACCAGAACACAACAGCGCATTACACTGTTGTTAATAGGCAGAAATAGATGTGGCGGTGGTGCTTCCGTAGTCGAACCACAATGAGTTTTGCCACCTGCAATATGTATTTCGATATACGTTATGCTAATTCACAAAAAATCTTGCGAATTAGTCATTGTATAAGTAGCAAATGAGTTTCTGGCGTGGTTAAAGTAAAGTTTAAGTAAAGTAGTATAAATAGCTTTATTTTGAGTTATGAATAGTTTCCGTTTATTATGTTGAATGATACCTACTGAATCCTTATAAATTTAATAAAATATATCGCAATTTAGACTGTTCTAAAGAATTCTGAAAAACTTGCCCAATTTATTTTTTAACTATTAGCTCAAGAATCGATTTATATCGATATGAAATGATGCCGGAAAATATGAGAAAATACCGATTTTTGGTACAAAACATCATAGACTTGATGTCTATGGTCCCTTTTTCGCCTTCCGTCATCTACAGCCACACACACACAAGTCCACAGCTCCGTGGACTGTGGAAAAAAAATACGTGTGTATCAGCCAGCTGTTTTTGTTCGAAGTGTTTTGAAAAATCAGTGAAATTCATTATGCATCGAAATTGAACAGTGTCAGTTACCTTGAAATTGTGTCATTTTACGAACCGAATGTGAATTAACAAGTTTGTATAAAATTGAAGCTGAGTGGACAAAATAATCGATTTGTGGTTTTGTCAAACTTCACAACGAATGCACTACGTTTATAGCGATTTATTACGTCGTACTTATTTGAAGTGTAATGTGTGTAAATTGAACATATGAACTGAGGCCTGTTCATATGTTATAGTGTTCCAAGCTCCTGTTAACAAAGAGTAAGTGAGGAAATGGTTTAAAATTATTAATTTCACTTTGTTTGCTTCATGTACCATGATTCCTTTGTATCGCAACTTTATCCTACAGTTTTAGAAGGCCATACTGTAATATCTGAAAGCTGTAAATTACTTCCTCGTTTTATTTATCGTCGAAATGGTTTTGAATTTAGTAATTAAACAGTATTGTTTAATAATTTACGCAATAATTTACCTAACGATGTTAAAGTTTTTTTTTTTATTGTCCAATGACCTAAATAGAATAATCGCTTACAATAATTACAATGCTATCCTTTGAACGTAATTACTTTATTTGAAATATTTTTCTAGTGCAATTATAAAATCTACCTACATTTTTTTAACAGTCTAGTACATCTGTAGAATATTAATGGCCTATAATTAAGAACCTGCAAATGAAATCATTTTGTGATAAGCTAATACGAACAAAGGATCTTTTGTTAATGTTTATTAAGGGCTGAGGACGTATAATTCATTTCATTAGTTATTATTCGTCTCCTTTTAAATATCCCTTCTCATATATACTAAATAAAGGTTGGTATATAAGATCTTGTGGATTTCAAATGATTAAAATAGAATTCAGTTCGCACAGGGAAGAAGGTAACAAGTACATGATTCTCAACTGACAATGTACCATATTATGCAGATTGCACAATAAAAATAAATAGTCACTTAAAGTATTAAACAATTAAAAATCCAACAGCTTAAGCTGAAAAGAGAAAAATAAGTGCTACAATCATAAAATATAGTTAAACTAGCAGACCTGTGCCCATTTCGTTGGCCATTAAAAATTTTTTGGTGTGGTTCTTAGTACTAAATGTTAGGATTTATTACCCAGCTGACACGTAATTTATATATATTAAGATTAAGTTAAGCTATCCTATCTTTCAAGTTGGAGCAAATTGCACAAGGTGTGCAAATTAGATCGAAATTGGTTCAGTACTCAGTCCATAGCGGATAAACAATATGGCACATCATTTTTATCAGATTGAACTTGAAAAGTTGAATCAAACTGTATACGGTGTGCAAATTTAATTAAAATTGGTTCATAGTTTAGTAGTTCATCACGGACAAACAAAGTGACAGGTAATTTATATATATTAAGATGAAAGTTGTAAAATTATATAAGGTGCTGCAATCATACATACGAACATACACACGAAAGACGCTACCTCCTTCTGACGCTGTCGGGTAAAAAGACAAAAAGGTTCAGTTTATATGCATTGCAGTCTGGCTGCAGACCACAATCTGCCTTTGCTCAACCCTCCACCAAACATTTCTTTTCTGAGTTGAAATAACAGTATTTATCTGTATGTAACAAAACAACTAATTGCTATAATATGTTGTTCTGTACAAAACAATCAGTGAGTATAAAGCTGGATGAATGCTTTGTTGCAACTTGATTTTGTGACTAATTGAGGTAACTACTGTATTATTTAATCAAGCAAAAACAAAGAGCACAAACTAGAAAGGTACATGCCAACAGAAATTACTAAGATTACAGTTCTGTGCATTTTCAGAAACATGATAATAGATGAAAATGCTTTGAAGAATCAAAATTAATTTGCAATGTATCATTTATAAGAACAGTGAGTGTATGAACTGATTACAAAGAAGAAGACAAACCAGCAAAGAAATGCGGTGGGCGTTTCTTGCTGGATCGTCTCAGTTGAAATTCATACAAAAGACATTTCATACAAAAGAAAGCTTTTCTCCCTGACTTCTAAAAGGTCTTCGAGTGGAACCACATTTAGGTAAAATGAGCATGCATCACACTGTGACCAGGGTGGACCAATGACCTGAAGTGGGAAACCGTTGGATTCAGGAGGCATACGACTGGTTGGAGTGGTATAATTTGGGGGAGGCCTATGTTCAGCAGTGGACCTCGAAAGGCTGATGGATGGATGATGAGCTGACTAGCTGTTCACTTTTAATTTTCATTTCAGTAATGTTAAATGTTTTATATCAGCGGGCTTCAAATGAGACCTAATCTATGGAATGCTCAACAGTATCAGCCTCTTTATTGGATATTATACATCCTTGAGGTCAATAGTGGTGAATATAGCGAATCTCTCCTTTGTGGTAGGGTTATATCGTAAGAACGTTAGGCTAAGGACTTTTCAGGCCTTGACTGCAAACTTTTTTATGTCTTACAACTGAGAGAACCCTAGAGCATACTCCAAAAATGTTGCACCTATGTAGTAGTTGAAGGGGTACGGTTATTTTCTTTATCAGACTGAAGTAGCAAACGAGCATGCAGTCCACCTGATGGTAAGAGGTGCCTGGTACTCCCGAGCACTAAGATGGTCGCCTATAAGTGAACCGGCAGATCCTTCTACGACCCACATGGTGGAGTGGTCACCATACTGGTCTGACATGCAGTGGGTCCTGGGCTCGATCCCCGGGCAAGACAGACATCTGAATGATGAGTTAAGATTTCTGTTCTGGGTCTGGGTGTTTGTGTATTCATCTTTGTGTGTCCACGGCACCCACGACAGAGGAAAAAACCTAGTGAGGGGCTATGTGTGTAGAAAGTATTTATGCGTATAAAGCATTTACCTATGCCATGTAAACATATTTCGGAATTAAAGTAGCTTATATGTTATTCCTTATTATACTCTGTCGCTGTACCAAACTTCATCCCGATCCACGCAAGAGTTTTAGCTTAATTAATAACATCTATCCATGCATCCTCACAACCTTTTACCTTAATAATATTAAATAAGATGAATGTAATGTCTGAATGCAACAACTCACTCCATTATCAGCTTATAAAAAAAAATCCTTCTTATGACATATTTTCTATGCTCCCCTGATATTACTTGAAGAATCTATAGCCCTGGTCTATTCCTCTTTCATTTAGTTTTGCATATTAGAATGAGATTTCCGTAGTTATTCATAGTACAATATCCATAGTGATTACGGCCGATAATTTACTAATTGGAACAAGGGTATAAATTTCAACATACTAACGAATTGAATGTGTCAAACAACAATGTGAATATTTTGTGTTATGTTGTAATATAGTATACTAGCATTACACACCAATGGACTGGTTATTTTGAAAAAAAAAATGGAATATATTGGACATCTACTGGATGAAGAATTCATTATCAATCTCACTATTTGAAGCAATTAGAACAAAGTCAGCATTAAGTACCCTGACTCTCAGATAGAAAATCGGACAGTTACCAATATTTATGACTTCTTTTCTTTTCTGAGATAGACAAGAGGTAGGTCCCAAGATCGAATTATTTTGTTACAAAGAGCATGGTCATGTTTGAGAACCACTGCATTATGCATTTGGACATTTTTAAGAACTTCTGATTTTATCAGTTCTGTGTTTATGTATGTGTCTCTATTTACGTATGTCTATCTCTGTCTTTCTACTTTATTCTCTTTCTCCGTCTGTCTCTTTTTTATAGTATCGAATTATCATGTCTTGTGCAAATGGTCCTTCTGACCTCCTGAAGTAGGTATACTGTTACGTTTTTATTTGTTATGCGTGTTGGTGATCGCAGTCAATAAATGACTTAACAGGAAGGCGTTGCTGCTAGTCTATTGCGTTTCTACGTCATTCATAAGATAAAACAGAATGATGCGGTTCTAAATTGATATAAAAATATCATATTGATATAAAAACGGCTAAGTGCGAGAAGTTCTTGCAAACCACGGGTTCCTTAGCATTAGCTATAACACACTTTAGAAAAACATGTATGGAAGTGCACACCCTT